>KK899555.1:201558-248780 GCA_000696445.1 Aquilaria agallochum
GCTGGATTAATGCCTCAATAAAATATCATGACTCAATGTGCAAAAATACAATCATCTCATGATTGGCTTTTTGGGCACAATACTAACATATACTTCCTCTACCAACTCTCCATTGAGAAATGCTGATCTCACATCAAACTGATAAATTGACAACTCCATTTGAGCTGCTAATGCTAAAATTGTTCTGATTGTTTCCATGCCCACTACCAGTGCAAACATTTCATTGTAGTCAATTCCCGGTTGTTGTGAATATCATTTGGCAACTAACTGAGCTTTATGCTTCTAAATTGATCCATCATCATTATACTTGGTCTTGTAGACCCATTTTACACTAATAACATCTTTTCCCTCAGGTAGATCAACTAGCTCCCATGTCCTGTTTTTCTCAATCATCTTAATTTCTTCATCCATGGTTTTAGTCCAGAGTTCATCTTTTGCAGCTTTATGAAAACTTTGGGGTTCACATGCAAATAAAGATAATCTTTAAGTACTTTCATAGGTATTCGTTAAACTTCAAACCTGTCTTGGAAGAGTGTCATAATCTGGTGCTACATCATCTGGTTGGTATGAAGTAAATGAACCGGCTTTAGTATTTGTCTTGTCAGATCCATTACCATTAGCTTATTGATATCCTGTAGGCTCCATTGTTTGAATTATTGTTGGTTGTCTACAATTGTCTTCTTGCAATTTCCAAGTCTTTGCTTCATCAAACACAACATCTCGAGCAATAACAAATTTTTTCATGTCTGGATTATATAAGTGATAACCTTTTGATTCATCACTATATCCAATGAAGATATACTTTTCTCTATTATGATCAAACTTTTGTCATTGTTTGGCATGAATGTAAGCATAAGCTATGCAACCAAATATTCTAAACTGTTGTACCTGGGGTTTTCGGTCATGCCATGTCTCATATGGAGTGTTGATGGGAATTACTTTTGTCAAAGATCTATTTAGGACATAAACTGTTTGTAATTTCTTCATCTTTTAACATGCTTTAAGCCATTTTAACAACTGTTCTGTTCTTCTTTTCTACAACTCCATTATGCAACAGGGTGTGTGAAATTATTAAGTTCCCCCTTATTCCATTTTGTTGGAAAAATTTGACAAATTCTGCAGAAGTATATTCTCCACGTTGATTTGTCCTTAAAATTTTGATGGATCTTCCACTCTCATTTTCAGCAAGTGCTTTGAATTTTTTGAATGCTTCAAAGGCTTCTAATTTTCTTTTCAAGAAATAAATTTACATTGGTGTCCTTAGGGACCTTGATTGTCTGAGTTCTACATCGACGTCTGAATGTAAGTACTCTGGTTAGCCACATGCCCTGAAAAACACTAGAAAAGGGGTGAAAAGAGTCCCAAGAGTGTTTTTCGGGGGGCAGGGGACTTTCTGACGCCTAAGTAAGGAAGTAATATAGCTGGGAGTATATAGAATGCTTAATAGGATAACCCTTGTGTGTTTACCTAGAGATGGCTCCTCTTATATTTGTTTCAAAGGGTTAACACCCAAGTCAGCCATCCACGTGTTCGGCTAGATTGGGGAATAGGGGTCTATTTCATTCCAACTGTCTTTGCAGCCAGTTGTCTTGACATAGGCCTAAGTGAACACTTTGCACGCACTTGGGAGTGCTTCCCTAATGGTATTTGTCAGTATTGGAGATCATCAGTGTTGAGGTGTCTAGCATATCCATCGGTCAAATAGATTTTCAAAGTGATGTGGCTGAGATTCATGTGGCCCAAGGATGAGGTATCGTGGGAACTCCAAGGCTCATGGCCTTCGAATAGCACATGCCCTCGAGAGAACCTCAAGGCTTATGGCCTTCAGCCACCACATGCCCTCCCCCAAATTGCCAATGGACGCCTGGTTCCATTGGTAGTGTACTTCGTCAGTGTCACTGGCTTTGATGCTTCCCCTTCTTTTTGATGCATTGTTTGGGCTTCCTTGAAGTGACGGTTATTCCTGCCAAAACTATGTTACGTTGCTTCATCTTAGAGGTGTCAATTACATCCTTTCAACCGGCGCGGGTGACATTGGTTCATGAGCGAGTAGCTTTATGTCTCTTCATGAATCATTACCTCAATTTTGGGTTTCAAGGTTCATGTGGCACTCAACGGTTGGTTCCACTTACAATACGTGCCTAGATTGAGTTGAAGGACATTTTCACCTTTTCTCATTTTCATTCAATGTGATGTTTGCCCACACTTTTTCGATGGCTATATATACCCTTTCCCTCCTGTGAGAACCACATCCCTAATTTTTTGTTCTCACTTGCTTTCCTTTGCCCTCAAGTTTTTCTAGTTTTTTGGTGAATTTCTGGTGAAATTTTCTTGCCATATTTCCATTCTCAGGTGGGCCTTGTTTTTGATTCCCTCTTTCTTTCTTTATCCCTCTATCCTTTAATTGAAGTAGACCAATGGCTGAAGCAATCAAAACCTCCACGGGCAATTGGGAGTCTTTAGATGCTCATTTGAGTTGCACAACATCGGAGAAGGTCACGTAATGGAGGACAAACTATTCCTTTCCTGCCGTAGTCACTGTTCATGTGCCGCACAAGGGGGAGATGAGTTATTAGCCTAGTGAGGGTGAGATCATTATTTTTAATACCTAACTGAAGGTTGTGCTTCGATATTCTCCACATCCTGTGGTGAAGGACTTTTGTGAATTCCATGAGATCGCAGTTAACCAGCTTCCCTTGAACTTCTACGCTTATTTCAACATATTTCTATGTATGAGCAGTGTGTTCAGGCTAGAGCGGCTTTTCTTTATCTTTATACAGTACTACAAGCTGTTCATAGTGCTGAAGGGGTTTTCTTACTACATGCTCTCATGAAGTTCTGGGAGGATGAAGTACTCTTTCATGTTCAACACCCAGGATGGCAGGAATAACTAGCAGAAGAAGTACTTTTTCATGTCAATGCTGAAGTCTTTAAAGAATATCGGGTAAGTGGTCTTTGGGGAATTTGGAGGTGGACATGGATGAACCCTCCGTGCTTTTGGACAAGAAGTTGAAGAAGCATTTTCATGATTTCGATTCTCGAATTTGAGGAGTAGTGAACTGGGGGAACTCAGATGAAGGAACTGATCCTTTTCCATTTCCCATCAAGTGGGATTTGATGTTGGTAGAGGTTTTGCGTACTCTTCACGTCTACCCCCCTCCTTGGGTCGAACCCAAGTCCACCGGCCCTCTTTTGTCTTCTGCTTTGTTTGATCCCCTGAGGCTGATGACCCCATTAAGGCCCCAGTTCTAGTCCAACTACTTCAGGGGGATCTCTCCGATTTTACTTTTGTTTCTCACAAGTTTTTTTCTAATTATGGTTTTTCTTCTTTAGTGACTCACACTGATGCCTTCTTTTTTATAGAGATAGGTGAAGACTTCAGTGCCCAGGTCAACCGAAAAGCCTTTCTTGCCAAGGCACAAAAGGGAGACAACAAGAAGGTTGCCAAGAAGAAGCCTAGAAGGTAGGCATCTTGGTGCCCTCCCTCGAAAAAGGCCCATGTTGTATCTTCATCCATCAACGTCCTTGCTACTAAGGTGGCCTTCAAGTGAAAAGGGTCCCTTGGACATTGTGATCCTTCTTCTAGAGGATTGCAAGGCCGTCGAACTGGAAAAGCTTGAGAAGGGGTTCTCTACCCCTTACCTAGTCAATGTGCTGTTGTGGCTCTATTGGGAAGAAAAGAAAGAAGAAGAAAGCTAAGGGGCTGGTGGTGGTGGTTGAAGATGTTGTTAAGATTTTAGACAGTGAAGGCACTTCCAAGCAAGCCGAAGTTCCTTGACAAGGTTTGGTGACCTCAACTCCCATCTTTCTTGGCTACTTTTCAACTTTTGACTTCATTGAAGATTAGTTGAGGACTGATGTGGTAAATAAACTTTGGTGTGACCATCTAGGGGAAACTTCAGTGCTCGAGTGGATGGCAGAACATGAGGCCCACCGCATAGCAAGAAATGCCCGCTTACTTAAGGGGGCTATTCTGAGGTCACTAGTTTGGAATGTCACTGAGGACATGTCTGTATTTGATCTTGATGTGTCTGGGAGGATGATTCCCTAGCTTTATTGGGGGGTGACCACCAACACCACTTTCCAAGAGCTTACGGAATAGCTCTCGCTGAAGAGCGCATTGTTGTGGCTTTGACTGACTACTCCACTAAGGTTAATTTCTTTGGGCATCAATTCTCCTTATTTTGAAGTTTATTTTATCTTATATTTTTGTTGATAGCTAAGTCATCTTCTTTGGTCAGCTCTTTATGATCTCCGGGCACTTTTGAGACTTCATCACGAAGCAAACAAACATTCAGAACAAGGCCAGGGAGAGTTTGGCAAGGGGGCCCTCACTGATATGACCTTCAAGTTTGGTGAGCTGAAGTACAAGGCCACCATCGAGCTTGTGAAGCCGAAGAAGCAGGTTAGTGAGGAGGTGAAGGTCATTGCCCAGGAAGCCCACTTTTGTGTTGAGGACATTGGTTGCTAGCTTTCATTTGTGTGCATCAATTGCGATATCATTAAGGTCAAGCATGATGATCTTGACCAAAAGGTGAAGCAATACTTGAAGGATAGGAAAGACCTTTGGAAGAAGCTCCATGAGGCAAAGCTAAAGATCAAGGATCTAGAGCTAAAATAGAAAAGGATGGGGGGGGGAGCTGCAAAAGATCACCAACATCGCCATCTTAGGACTTCGGGATAGTTTTTCCTTCACCCGCTACCAAGTTCTTGAGAGGCACCCCCATCTTGACCTTTCTTATCTAAATGCATTCTAGAGGCCCGAGGGAGAAGATTTAGCGTGGTCCAAAGATGAGTACCTCGACAAGCCCAAAGGCCTTCCTGATGATGAAGAAATCGAGGGGGAGAAGGAAAAGAAGGATGAAGAAGAAGAAGGGACAGGACACAATGCGGGCATCAACCCTTGAATCCATTGCTCCTTTATGCTACTATCTTCCTTATTCCTTATTTCCTTTATGATACCATTATTTGCACTTCCTTGTACTTCAGCTGTAGATTGGCCTTTTTAATGTAAATAGATCCTTATTTAGTTATTTTTCTTCCTCTCTTTTCCTTTAAGCAATGTTCTTTGGCTTTTTTCCACTTATTGCCTTTGTACTTTTGCCCATCACGTGTTCGTACTTTGAAGGATCTAATGGTGCACTCACTTGTTTAGCATTGCACTACTTGTCCTTCATTTTTTTTGCGTGCCTTCTGAACTTAGAAAATTTCCTAAGCCTTTAGTTTAATTTCATTGTTTGGCTTTGTGGCCGAAGTTTCTATGGGACTTTGCTCCCATTGTATTCATTTCAGCAATAGTAAGGACTTTCACTATTCTCATGATTTTTCCAAGTATAAAGACTTAATTCATGAGTTTGGGTGCACTTTTCCCGTGAAATTTTTTTCTTTGCCATATGCTTCTTGCATAAATATTTGTCTTTTCAAATGGATACTTTTGCTAAATTAAGTGAAGTATCTTTTCAGACAATCTGTGTGCCATGTGTTCTTTAGCTCTTCCCTAAAGGCATCCTTCAATTTGAAGACCCCTGGCCTAACTTCGGCAATAACTATCAGGCCTTAATTCACCCCTATCCAAATCCCTGTAGGAAGTTAAAACAAATTTTAGTGTCATAGAGTGAACTGGAGCATGACAACCAAGATACTTAACCCCAAGTTTGGTCAAGATACTAATTAAGCAATTATATGGAGTTCTATTAGGTTTCTAGTTAACAAGTTAAGTTGCAAGTTTAATAGGTTAATTTAGTGAGTGCACCTAAGTAGACTTGCCTTGGTGCCTATCAGGTGCATATGGGGTTCATATGAGTGGGCATAGATTGGCATGGGGGTTAATGCATGGTAGGCTTACCTAGGAATGCTAAGAGTGTAGGCAGGATGTGCATGGGTGCCTTAGGTGTTGGGCACCCTAGAGGCCTACTAGGTGTGCATTAGTGGGCTTGTGTGTGTGTGTCCATATGTGTGTGTACTATTGTGCTTAGGGGGCTTACTTTAACCATTCTAATATGCTTGCCAACTTGACCATACACACACACATGCATACCTACATGCATTCTAGGCTTCATTAGTATAAATGATGCATGCATTTCCTAGCTCATTACACGTAGTGCCTTAGATGGCTGACCTAAGCCCACTATGTACTACTAAGGTGCATGTTATGTACTACTATAAGTCTTTATGTCATACATATATACATGCATTTACACACTCAAAATTTGGCATCGACTACATGGAAAAAAATTACATACACCAAAAGTTTGGTTACTTAAGTAGCATGCATGTTACACAACATGGGCTAAACTATCCCAATGCTCACAGACACTGGGACCTCCATTTTTATTTGATATATGGGAAACATATCCCTTATGAGCCTTCTGGTCTTTGCCAAAACTAAAATAGTGCCACATGCAGCCAACCCCATAGCAGCCATTAGAGCCTACAATTCAGGTCACCATCATTAGTTTATAACATGAACTCTTTAACCTCTATTTCATAAACTAATGTACTTGAGCCATACCTTTTTGTACATGAACCTCTAAAGAGGTTCCCTAGCCTCTATTCTTCAACTTCTTTACCTGAAATGGGCAGAAATAGGGCATGAGTACACAAGTACTTAGTACGAGTTCAATACGACACCTAATGCCTCAAATGTTCAAAACATTGGCATATACATAAACCTCTAGTTTCTCCTTCAAGAACCTACAACCAAAGACAAAGAAGGCACAAAAGAGACAAACTATAACATAATATAAGATACTTATATACACAACTTAAAGGTTAGCACATGTAACCAATCAAAGAAGCATGCTAAACACACACAACACATACACGGTTTAAGTTAGAATTTAGCAATCATTTTTTAGTTAGTCTACCATGTGATCACTTTGAATTATAGTCAAATTAACATAAATCTCTAGCTAAATGAACAAGTTTCGTCACACTTGATTAAGAACCCTAATGCTTGCCATAAGTAAACTAGCTAGCTCACCAAAGTGCTTTAGCACACATAGCCCATTTTCATAGCTCCTAGGATCATTCGGCCATGGCCATCACCTAGGGAAGCATCCTTCCCCTTAAAATATAGGTGAAGGACCTCAAATTAAACCCTTACATAGCTCAAAATTGGCAGTAAAGAGGTAGGAACACTTCAACACTCAAAACGTGCCACCATAGGCTTACCCGTGAGCCACCATGCTCGGTTTTGCTTCTTGGATTCTCAAACTTGTTTCTTCATTTTCTAGGGACTCTTGGCTAGATTTTCTAAGTTTATAAACTACTATAAATGACTAGGAAGCTACCTTTAGAATGGACTTAATGTCCAAGCAGTGGAGGGGAGGCTAGTTGGCTTGGTGACTAAGACTTTTGATTAAGTCTTGGCCCTAACTTCCTACAAACCATGTATATAATTTAAGTTATTTTATTAAACTATTCCACTCTCTTAGTTAGGAAAATTAAGCACCCACTTTGGCTTTAAATTTGTTCATTTAAGTCCCCAAAATTTCATGTGAACTTAGAGACACTTTAGGTGCACCCAATAGCTCCCTAGTGCACCTTAGGGTGCTCCTTACTTTTCTTATGTGCCCTTCTCCTTTCTTTTGCCTTGATTGTAATCCTCATCTTCATTTCAATGCTAAGCATCAATCTTTTGTAATTCCTTTTAAGGCACTTGGCTTTAAAGCCTTCACATTCATATGGTTGCACACAAGGGTGTGCTTGAGAGCCACCCTAAGCCTCTCCTTGGTGCACTCCAATGCCCTAGGGCTCTGAGCAACTTTTTCTTCAAATTTTGAGTCTTCATTTCAAAACCCACCTTGGCACTTAGTTTTAGACATTTTTGGCTCACAAGTATAACACTTTTTCTCATATTCCACTTATGTGAATTTGGGGCACCCTAATAGGCATATGTCTTTATATGCTTATTGTTTACACATTTATGAATTATATCACTTATCTACACTTCTTATGTACATTTTATGTACATTTTAATCGTACAAGTCACAGGCATGACAGTAACTAGGTAAGGGCCTTCCCAGTTTCCCCTCAATACCCCTTGCATGGGTCTTCGAGGCTCAACATCGACAGTGTGGAACACTAAGTCCTTAACTTTGATTCCTTTTAGCTTAACCTTTTAGTTCATGGAAGCAACCACTCTTTGCTGAAAAATGCCCTTATTTGGAGCTTGTCTAGCTCTCTGTGTTCTTCCAATAAATCTAGCTTGGCCCTCAAGCCTACTTTATCAAACTCTTGGTTGAAGATTTGGACTCTTAAGGATGTGTGCAATGTTTCGATGGGAAGCAAGGCTTCGCTAGCATAAGTGAGAAAGAATGGAGTCTCCTAAGTTGCTATTCTTGGAGTTGTCTGATAGCTCTATAAAATACTACGCAGCTCCTCGAGCCATTTTCCTTTGGCTTCTCCTAGTCATTTTTTCAAGCCATCTTTTATAGTTCAGTTAGAGACTTCAACTTGGCCATTACTCTGGGGATGTCCTACTAGGGCGAAATGTTTTCTAATGTCATAGTCAGTGGGAAACTTCTGGAATCATTTATCGGTGAACCATGTTCCGTTATCTATTACCAGCACCCTCGAATAGCTGAACCTGCATATAATTTTTTTTCCACATGAATTTTTGGATTTCTTTGGCCAAAATAGATGCTAATGGCTTTGCTTTTATCTTTTTTGTGAAATAGTCTACTACCAGCACATAGTACTTTACCCCTCCCGGAGTGGTGAGGAGCGAGCCTATGAGGTCTATACCCCAGATTGCAAAAGTGCAAGCATAATTTGCCGATGTTACAACCTTAGATGGAAGTGTTTGCTTAGGTGTATGGTGTTAGCATATATCACAGCTTTTTGTGAGTTTAGGCAAGTCTTATCTTAAGGTTGGCTAAAAATATCCCTACTGAAGTATAACACCTGCCAAGGCATTTGTATCGATGTGAGAATCACACCTTCCTTTGTGTATTTATTTTAAGATGGACTCTGTTTTGCTTTTCTGATGCATTTCTACATAGGACTGGAGTAGCCTTGCCGATAAAGCTCTTTGCCGATGAGCAAATACCTTCCAGCCCTTCTTTTGACTTTCGAGGCTTTAAGTGGGTCATCAGGTGTCTTTTCTTTGGCTAGGAATTTCTAGAGTGGTGCTCTCTATCCTTATCGAATGTTCATTATATGGTGCATGTCTGACATAGCTAGAGCATCCGCTTGTGTATTCTTTCATTGGGGAACCTTTTCTATGAGCACTTTGTCAAACTTCTCTATCATCTTTTGTGAGGTCAAAATACTTCTTGAGCCTTAGTTCCCTGATCTCATACTGCCTTTTTACTTTCCAAACTAATAGCTATGAGTCACTATAAGTCTGAAGAGACTTAACGTCTATGCTTTTGGTGAAGTCTAGCTTGGTGATGAAGACATTGTACTTGGCTACATTGGTCATCACTTTGAAACAAAATTTGATGGTCTTGGATGTTTCCATTCCTTTTGGCCCTTTCAAGATTATACCTACTCCTTGGTGCTCCATGCCTGATGCTCTGTCGATGAATAGGTGGCACTTTAGCTCATAATCTTCATCAATGAAGGCTTGTTCTTTAATACTAGGAGGTAGTTTGGTGATACAATCTACAACTGCCTGCGCCTTTATCGCTTTCCTCAGCTGGTAACTTACGTTGTACTCATCGAGTTCTATGCACCATTTGGAAAGTCTTCCCAAGTGATCTAATTTCTTCAGCACGTCCCAGAAGGGAAGCCACTTCAAATGATGATTGCGTGTCCTTGAAAGTAAGGCCGAAGGCATCATCCTACCAGAACTAGGGCATATGTGGCTTTCTACAACATTGGCTAGTTTACCTCAGCTCTAGGGAGTGATTTACTCAAGTAGTATATAGGCCATTGTTTTCTAACTTCCTTTTCATATAGTAAGACAGAACTTACTACCTTTTCACTGACAGCTAGGTAGAGGACAAGGAGCTGACCTACATTTGGCTGTCTAAGAGTGCGTAATTTATCCAGGTATGCCTTAAGTCCCTCCCAGGCCACCTAGTACTCCTCATTCTAGGGATTCCATGGACTCTTAGCTTTGAGGTCATTTTTCACCACTTTTGTAAGGGTCTTGAAGAACGGCATGCATTTGTTACCATAGTGTGAGATAAAATGACTCAAGGGCATTATCTTTCCTATGAGCCTCTAGATATCTTTGATCGAGTTTTGAGTTTGGGACTCGAAGAGAGTTTCTATGTTTCATTTCTTTTGCCTTACAGGCTTCGCAAAGGGATTGACATTCAAACTATGTTGAATTATGATCAGATTTATTTTGGGCATATCCTTCCATGAGCAAGTAAAGAGATCTTTTTTTTATTCCAAAAAATCTACAAGATTGGCCATTTCCTTTACGGGCACATTTTTCCTGATTTTGGTTTTCAACTTTCAATTAGCCCTAAGCTTTTTGTTTCAACATTTTCTTTTTTGGCCCTATTCTCTATGTTCATCTAGCGCTCTTTACGTATCATTACTATTGAGGCATGAACTCTTTTCTTCATAGGAGGCTATCGTGCCTTCCGAAAAACCTTTTTGACCTCAGCTTGGTGAATGAAGATAACTACATCACCTTTATTGGCTTTGCAGGTCACAGTCAGGTATTTAACATCTGACCTCATGCACAACATCCCTTGAGTTTTCCACCTTATTATGGTGTTGTATGGTGAGGAAACATCGATGACAATAAATTTTTTCATCACTGAAGTATATAGTTCCTCCTTGCTCTCGACAGTTCTTCCCTTAACCATGAATGGCAGATCAATGATGACTACAACTGGAAGGTCATTAGGGCCCACCTTGTATGTTGGGGACACTATTGGTTTTAAGATTTCAACCAATATCCCCAAGTTCGGCAGTATATAAGCAAACAAAAGATCAACGTTTGATCCATCATCATAGAGGACCCTTTTCATATCCCAATTTGCTATTCGGGCAGTGATTAGGAAAGGGTTGTCATGAGGGAAGTTGATAGTGGTCCCATTAGATCTCACCAACTGATTTTGCACCATTCCAATGTTAAGGGTAGCTATTGTTGGGTTTCAGGAGCCAAACAGCGCAACAGAATTTAACCGAAACCCTCCAGGATCCAAGTGAAACGGGGTAAACCGGGTGTTCAAAAATTTTCATACCTAATTTTCGATTGAGATCTCTCACTCAACTGTAGAGTCGAATCACAAAACCTGAACAGTTGACGTGTTCAGGCTCTCTATGGTNACACTCATATAACGATCCATGTAGTGTTCTCATGGTGGGTCGGTCCAGTACACAAGTTCTCCAACTTGTACCCATATGTAGACTACATATCTCATATTAGTCTCCACATATGCTAGTCGTTATGTATTATTGCAACCCGCTCCACAATAATACTAGACCAGGGACTTTTAAGAATATCATTATTCTAGGGTTACAATTATGTTTGTTAAGTTACGCAGGAACAAAACAACAAACATAATTCCTGGATTAATGCCTTAATAAAATATCATGACTCAATGTGCAAAAATACAATCATCTCATGATTGGCTTTTGGGCATAACACTAACAGCTATTTCCTTTGCCTTTTTTTTTCCTAATGATGAAAGTCCCATATGGATAGTCTGGATTACCACTGCAGGAGGGGGTGACTATCTCTGGGGACTTCAGTGATTCCTTTGGTGTTCAGGATCACATTCATCCTCATCATATTTTGCCTTTTCATCCTTGCCTCCCATCTTTGATGACTGAAAGTAAAGTTATCTTCTCAGCTGGCCTTGCTTGATAAGAGCTTCAATGTACTCCTTCAATTGGTGGCAGTCTTCGGTGTCATGGTCGTGGTCCTAATGATACTAGCAATGCTTCTTCATGTTCTTTTTGTTGTGAGAGACCATCGGTTTGGGTTGCTAAACCCCTCCCTACTTTTCTAGTACTGCTAGAACATTAGCTCAGGAAGTGTTCAAGGCAGAGTAGGTTAGTGTCTCTCTTTTTATTTTGTTCCTTTTAGACTACATGCTACTTTCACCTCCCCCATGAGGTTGGTTCTTGGATCAGTGCTCCATTCCATGGGTATCCACCCCCTCCTCATCAGTAGTCATTTTTTAGTGATCATGTATTGCTTTACAGGCTGGTAAAGTTCTCCGATTGTTGTTGGCATCTATTTTGAAAGAATGAAAGCCAAGTTGGAGCCTTTTTGGAGACCCTTTTTTATTGTGAGGATACGAACCTCGGGAGACAAATCAATGACTTTCTGGGTCTCCTGGTTGAACCTATTGATATAGTCTCGGAAAGACTCATTCTCCCTTTGAACTACATTAAACAATTGTGGAGCTTTTTTTGCTGAAGGATGGCTCCCAATAAATTGGTCAGTAAAAGTCACTGATAACTCATGAAATGAGGCAATAGAAGAAGAGGACAGGGTGTTGTACGAAGTAGTAGTTGGGCCTGAGAGTGTTACCTTTAAACATTTAGACATCAGCCCCACTCAGCACCATGTTTTTCCAATATTTGGTTAGATGTGACTGAGGGTAATCTCTCCCATTGTATGAGTGTAGTCGAGGTTCCCTAAAGTCTGGTGGAATTGGGTCATTTCTGATTGCCGGGATGGAAGGAGATTCATCATTGACAGGAGTTCTGAACAAATGAGTCAATATCAGCTTTCTTATGATCTGTTCTTTTATCCTATCCATCCTTTCCAATAATTTTTTCAAAAGAAGGTCAGGACGATCGTCACTACACCGATAAGGAGAGAGGGACGTTTGACGAGTAGACTTTTGCTCTCAGATTGCTAGACCTTTCTCTTTGTGATTACATTTCAATGTATGAGTTGGTGGGCTTTCAACATGAGATTCATTTTGTGTGATGTCTTTCGACAATAGAAGGGAACTTTTTGCTAGAGTTCCAGATTTTTTCGATGAGGGTTCCGTCCTGGAATACTTTTTGGGAGTATGCTGAGTGAAATGCTAAGCTATTTTTGTGACTATTGTACGCTAGAATTGACATAGGAACCCCATCATCAATGTTACGGGGCGATCATCCTTGGGCAAGAGGGTTGGGTCACCAGTTTGGTCCTTTGATGATGGTGGAGTTTTCTTCAGTGGAGGATCTTGGTGAATCTTGCTTTTAGATGCCCGAGTAGTCACCACAGCGTTATGCACCTGGGTTCCCATATACGGTGCCATTTGGTGTCCTTGGCCACCTCGGTTATTTGAGTTCTACATTGACGTCTGAATGTAAGTACTCTGGTTAGCTACAGCCCCTGAAAGACACTAGAAAAGGGGTGAAAAAAGTCCTTGGAGTGTTTTCTGGTGGAGGGCAACTCTCCGACGCCGAAGTTAGGAAGTAATATAGCTGGGAGTATATAGAAAGCTCAATAAGATAGCCCTTGTGTGTTTACCTGGAGATGGCTCCTTTTATACCTATTTCAAAGGGCTGAGCTCCAAAATTAGCCATCCATGTGTTTGGCTAGGTTGGGGAATAGGGGTCTATTTTATTTCAACTGTCTCTATAGTTAGCTATTCTGACACTGGCCTAAGTGAAAGTGAGCACTTTGCACGCACCTGGGAATACTTCCCTAATGGTATTTGTTGGTATTAGGAATCATTGGTGCCAAGGTGCCTAGCATGTCCATCGGTCAAGTGGATTTCCAAAGTGTTGTGGCCGAGCTTCATATGACCTGAGGATGAGGTATCAGGGGAACTACAAGGTTCATGGCCTTTGGATGACACATACCCTTAGGAAAACCTCAAGGATTATGGCCTTCGACGATCACACATCATTCTAATAAAGTCATCTACAAATAAAATAAAATATGTATTGCCATTTAATGATGGAGTTCTAGTTGGACCAACTATATCCGAGTGAACCAGCTTTAAGGGCTTCTTTGCTCTCTAGGATGCCTTTGGAAATGGGAGTTTGTGCATCTTCCCACATATGCATCCTTCATAGACTTTATCAATTTTGCCTATATTAGGCAAACCAAGGACCATATTTTTTTCCTTTAACAACTTTAAACCTTTGTAATTCAGATGTCCATATCTTAAATGCCATAGAAATGACTTATTTGCTATATCACTTTTCAAAAGCAAGATCATCATGTAATGACATAGCTGGAGGAAAAGCATTATTCCTGTTCATCTTAACTTTTGCAATTGTGATGCTTTTCTTCTTATCTTTAATAGTACATGCATTGCCTTCAAAATTCAGTGCATAATCTTTTTGCAACAGTTACCCAACACTTAATAGATTTTGAGTCAAATCAGGAACATAAAGGACATATGCTGCAATAACTCTTTTGCCTTTAACATCATGGAGTTTACCATCACCAAGCTTCACTTTTGAAAAATAATTTTCAACTAATTTTGTAAGACTTTGCTTATCTCCAATCGTGTGGTTACTGCAACCACTATCTACATACCACACAGTACTTGATTCTTTCTTAGCACTTAAGCAAAAAGAGAATACTTCACCTTCTTCATGTTAGTATGAGAAATTCACATTGCTGCTTTAATCTTTCTATCAACAGTCTCTTTTTGAGTGGTTTGGGTTTCTACAATGCCAGCACTTGAATCTACAGTCTTTTGATTGATGACTAGACTTTCCTCAAATTTTGCAACTTGAGCTTGGATAATTTCTTTGGCTAAAATCATTTTGATTTCCTCTTCCGTGGCCTCAACTTCAACCTCGATATCCTCTTCCTCTATTTTGGAATGAGCCTCTACCTTGATTTATTTTGCTTGATATTGTCTTTCATGCTCATTTTTGATTGGAAAGTTTATTCTATTGTTTGGCTTAAGAATCTACTCATTCTCCTCTTATGTGCTTCTAGAAAGCCAATCAAATCATGAACTACTAATTTTGATAAATATTTTGATTTTTTTCAATTGCTACAACAACTTGCTCAAATTTTGTTGGTAGCCTCCATGAAATTTTCTCATTAATCTTTCAGTCTTCAATATTGTCACCCAAGCTGCTTATTTGATTTATTATTTATGTTACCCTTGAAGAAAATTCTTTAATGCTCTCTACATCCTTTATTAAAAGATTGTCAAAGTCCTTCCATAAATTTTACAATTTTATGTAAATAACTTTTTCTTGGCTACCGAATTGCTTTTCCAATATTTCCCAAGCATCTTTTGATCTTTTGGCACCCATGATGTGTGGAAAAATTGCTTTACTCAATCATTGTTGAATATTGAGTAATGCTTTTACATTTCTCTGCTCATTTTGCTTGTATTATCTTTTTCGTGCTTCAGTCCAACTAGTATATGCTTTTGAACTAGATGGTTCTTTGAAGCCAGATTCTACCAACTCCCATAAATCTTGGGAGATGAATAATGTTTTCATCTGAGTGCTCCAAAATTCATAATTCTTGCCATTGAATATAGGAAGGAGAGATTGTGAATAGTTGCACTTGGGTTCACTGCTTGTGGCCATTGCTTGAACCTATGTCTCCGATACCAAATTTGTTAGGTGCTTTAGAAGGAAAATTGAAGGAGATTTGGGTGGAGAAGAATTGAAGAGAAAGAGGAGAAAACAAAACTATTATTTCATGGGGACAATAATACTCATGCAATACTGACAATAAGGTACATAAGCTATTTATAAAATTTGTTGCCACCTTAGTAGGAGAAGTGTTCTAATTAAACTTGATTTGTTAGCCACATATTTTTACATGTATTTTACACTAATTTGCAACTGGCATAAAACAAGTTGGCTTCTAGAGAATTACAATATGTTTCTTGGCTACTAATTTGTTAATCGCCTTACTTTGTCCAGGTTTTTCTAGCTGTAAAAATTGGCCTCTTCCAAATTTGCTTGGCTGTCATAAAAATTACAAATTAATATTTTTAAAGTTCCAAAGAAGGATCTCATTTTTGATGACTTCTGTGTTGCCCTCTTTGATGGATGTTCTGAATTTGACAGTTGATTTCAGAAAACAGAAAGGTATGTTTACAAATCAAAGAAGAAGAGGTGGCAATGGATTGCGAAGTTGAGTATGCCTTCTTCTGGGTTTTGTTAGTGTTGTGCCCAAAAGCCAATCATGAGATGATTGTATTTTTGCACATTGAGTCATGATATTTTATTAAGGCATTAATCCAGCAATTATGTTTGTTGTTTTGTTTCTACGTAACGTAACAAACATAATTGTAATCCTAGAATAATGATATTCTCAAATGTCCTTGGTCTAGTATTATTATGGAGCGGGTTGCAATAATACATAACAACTAGTATATGTGGAGACTAATATGAGATATGTAGTCTACATATGGGTACAAGTTAGAAAACTTGTGTACTGGACTGACCCACCATGAGAGTACTACATGGATCGTTATGTGGCGTAAGTGATTCTCATAGTGATCATGGTATATGTAGTCCTTCGACCTAAGATCATCAAGGTTCCCTACATGTGAGTCACATACTTTGATACTTCCCTTTGTTGCTCGTGACTGAGTGAACTTGAAGGAGGTCATTGGGTATGTCACATATCATGCGGAAGGNGAGAGTGACACATTCCATGTCTCGTGCTTAGTCTTGATATCTTGGACAAAGGGACAATGGCATATATCAGTAATGATCATAAAGGTTTAGTCGAATCACTAACAATCTTGTCACTTGGGTAGCAATGATGTGTTGCTAGACATCGCTCATTGCTTATGGTCATAAATATGATTTATGATCATTGCCAACATGGTAAGAGCCTATTGGGTTGCACACATAGAGCTATTTGGATCATTAGAGTGCATGGGTTAATTATTTGGGTTATGGTTTCACAATAATTTCGTGTTAATAATGGGCCCAAGAGTTGAGCCATTATTAAGCCCGAAATTAAAGCCTAGTTGGATGAAGGCTTTGAAACCCATTAGGCCTGGAAGTTGAGTCTCACTATAAATATAACTTTTAGTGAGAAATTCACAGCTTCTTGCCCTAGCCTGTCAAAAGGACAGCTGCACTATTCTCTTGCAATTCCTTAGAGAACGCAAGCTAGCACTGCGAGCGCAAGAGAAATGTATCTGCCGGGACGTGGTGGAAGCATGGTGATCCCGAGAGGCTCGTGTGGATACCATAGAGAGCTTGAACACATCAACTGTTCAAGTTTTGTGATTCGACTCTACAGTTGGGTGAGAGATCTTAACTGAAAATTAGGTATGAAAATTTTCGAACACCTGGTTTACCCTGTTTCACTTGGATCTTGGAGGGTTTCGGTTAAATTCCACTGCGCTTGTTTGGCACCCAAAACCAAACAGTTTTGATCCATGTACTTCTCCTATTCCTGGGTAGGAAGTTGAGCTGGGGGAAGATGAGCAAGATGATCATGGATGGAGGTAGATTCACAGAGGGAATGTAAGAGTAATTGGAAATCAACAGCCACCCATTTTTGTTTACTAAGAAAATAGCAGGAAGGAAAAAGGTAACTAACTATTTCCTCTCACTTTGTGCTCGATGGCTACTCATCTCATCTCATTCTTGCTAAAATTTTAATGGAAGAGATAAGTTTCCATTTAATAGAGAGAGTTAAGGCCCATTTAGTTCGAGAATTTTTTTTTCATTTTTCTAGAAATTTTCTGAAAATTGGAAAATAAAATTTTCTTAGACAACATTTTCCCACTTTATGAAGAATTGGAAAATAACATTTTTTTCCCTAGTTTCCATGGCTAAAAAACATTTTAGTTGGCTTCTTTGGATTTTCCACTCGTGTTGTCTTCATCCTCTCTCGCATCACCATCACTATCACATACCAACCTCTCCCTTCTTCCCACCACTCTACTAGCTTCATGGGAATGTCCCCAAATACCAGCTTCATGGATGATTAGTAACTAACCTGTGACATTCTCTTTTTCATTAGAGTGATAGTGGCAGCAATCCAGGCGTTGGTCTTTATAAAGAGCACTAATGTGGCTACGAGGCAAGAAGTGATCTTGGGATGCAGCAATAGCCATGACAAAGCTCTAGGATAGTGAAATCAATGGTAGAACATAGTGCTCACGATTGGACCGCTTTCCTTCCCACTACTAGAAAAAGGGAATTTAGCGATGGCAGAATTCGTGATTGCAACAAAATTATCACTAATTAGAGGCAGCAAAATAGTCAATAAAAATGCAGTGAAAATTTAGTGATGGCTATTTATTGCTAAAATTTAGTGATGGCTTACTAACACAATGAGAAACAAAAAATGGCCATGCAACATGCTTAATCAATGAGAAAACAAGAATCCATTCATAGGGAAAGCCAAAAGGTCTGAAATATTTCAATATTATTGATAGACTATCGTATAACAATCAAAATAGGCCTATTTATAGGCTTACAAAGAAACCATAAACCAAAACAATTAAGTAAAAAAAAATAATTAGGAAACAAAGTTAATAGAAACTTTAGATGCTTGGATACCCCTCAAAATGATGAAATTTTGACCTAAAGAGCATGGTCATGGAGAGCAAAACTCTCATATGAGCTATAAAGCATGAAATTGGCTTTGAAAGGACATATTACAATAGTCATTCTAACAACTGTAGCAAAAGTTATGGCCTTCAGAAGTTAGGGTTCACACGAGTCCTATTTTGGGGATTTTTTCTTTGGTTTTGCCCACTCAACCTACTAGATGAACTCATCCACTAGATGCTCCATATCAATCTCTTTATTTAGGAAAAACTTAACCTTGAGTTATCTAGAGATTCTAGATATAAAGGTTCATCAAAAGAACACTAAGGGAAAATATCCGTCACATTAAATGTTTTGGAAATTCCCATACTGTCCTGTAGATCAATCACATAGGCATTGTTGTTAATCTTCTTTAGAACCTTATATGGGCCATAATTGCATGGCTGTAGCTTGCCATACATGCTAATTGGGAACCTTTCCCTTCACTAAATACCATCACTTTATCACCCACCTCAAAAATCTGTTCATGACGATGTTCATTAGCAGCCTATTTATACCGCCTATTTATTTGCTCTAACTTATATTTAACTTTAGCCTAAATATTCTACCACTACTTTGCCATATTTTTTGTAGCCCTATTCACTCCAATTCCAGTCTTCACTAGATCAACAGTATGCTAAGGAGGTTTGGTGTATGGGGACTTTCCTGTGGTACTATGAATAGTATTGTTGTAAGCAAACTCTACTTGAGCTAATGCAAGATCCCACGGTTTGGGCCTGTTTTTACAAATGCTACGTATCAAGTTTCCCAACATCCATTTCATCACCTTCATCTGTTTGTCTATCTGGGTAGTGATGCTATAATTCAAGGAAGAATGAAACAACATCCATAAAGTCCTTTAGAAGTCCGCCAAAAACTTATAGTCTCAGTCTGATGTTATTGTCTTGGGTAAACCATGCAAGCAAACAATGTCCTTGAAAAAAAATTTTGCAACCCTACTGGCATATGATGTTTTCTTGCAAGCAATAAAATGTGTCATCTTGGAAAACCTGTCCACCACAACAAACACAAAATCTACCCCTCTTTGGATTCGAGGTAATCCAAGAAAAAAATCTGTGGATAAGTCTTCCAAAATATTATAAGGAACAGGTAAAGGCGAATATAAACCTGCATTCTAAGACTTCTTTTTTGTAGTTTGGCACACATAACACCTTTGTATGAATTTAGAAACATCCTTTGATATGTGTCCAATAATAACGCTCTTGTACTCCTACAAAAGTCTAATCTTTGCTCATATGACCAGCTAGACATCCACCACACAAGTCCCAAATTATCTTTTCTCTTAATGAAGTATTAGGAATGTAGAGTTGATTGCCTCATAAGAGAAAACCATAATTAATGTGGAAGTCATCTGCTGGTTGTTGTTTGATGCACCTTTCCCAGATGCCAGAAAATTCCTCATTGGTAGTATACACCTCCTTTAACTCGTCAAAGCTAACAATCTATTGTCTCAAAGTTACCAGTAAATTTGCACGCTGACTCAAGGCATTTACAACCTTGTTCTGAGCTCCTACCTTGTGTTTAAGCTTGAAAAGAATTTTTTGCAAAAATTGGTACCACCTCACGTGCATATCCTTACTAATCCTCTTTTGACTATTCAGGTACTTTAAGACATCATGGTCAAAATAAATAATGAATTCATGCTAAATCAAATATTCTTCCTGAACCTTGGCTTCATCCACTTGAATTTCTTCAATGCTGACTACATAACCCAAGAATAATGTCTTGCTAGTCATAAAGCTGCATTTCTTCAGGTTCATGTATAGCTTATTCTCCAGCAAAGTGTGAAACATGCTCTTCCTCTAAATGACTATAAATTAGGATATCATCAAAATATACAACAATAGAATTGCCAATAAATGGTTTTAGTACCCGGTTCATCACTCTCATAAAAGTACTTGGTGCGTTGGTGAGACCGAATGGCATAACCAGCCACTCATACAACCAATCCTTGGTCTTGAATGTTGTTTTCCACTCACCTCTAGGTCAAATTGTGATCTGGTGGTATCCACTCCTGAGATCAATTTTGGAAAACACTATCGATCCATGTAACTGGTCCAACACGTCATCCAATCGGGGTATAAGAAATCTGTAGCCAATAGTAATCTTATTGATGGCTCGGCTGTAAGTACACATCCTCCAGCTCCATTTGACTTAGGTGTCAAAAAAGTTGGTGCTGCACATGGACTTATCCTCTCCCAGATATATCCTTTTTGCAGCAACTCTTCCTGTTATGGCCCTTTAGGTAGCAAACCTTCAATGGCTAGGTAAGACTTGTTAAACAAGTCAAAATCCCTAGTTCAATGCCTCACTTAGTTTGATTAAGCAAGTCAAGTAAGTGTTTAAAACGGGAAATGGTTCCTAGATCAATTTGGCACCTAAGTGTTAGCTGGGGCAAAATGGTTATCTTTTACCCCAAGGTCATAGGCTTGGTATTTAAGCTCATAAGTTGTTCTGTTGGACCTAAGTGACAAAAAACCAAATAGTTGGACTAAATTGCCATGTCTTATGGCACTATTTGAGCATGGGGTTCTTTTGCAAAAATAACAAAAGTTGGGTGAGGTTTTTGCAAGTATGGCTTTTTAAACCATTTTTAAAGGTTTGGGAGTCCACTATTCATCATCCCTAACCTTCAAATCCATAGCCCCTCTCAAATTTTGTAGCCAAATCTCACCCAAAACATCAATTCTTGGTGGAAATCGAAGTCTTATGAGGTACCCCTGCAAGAAAGAGCTTGTTTTTGCATAGTTTTGGTGTGGAAGGCCTTGGATCCCATTTTTGAGCTTGTGAGCTCTAGGCAATATCTTGATTCCTTTGTTCTCTTGTTGTTCTTGGTTTCTTGATCTTCCATGAGCTTGGGTCTAGCTTGGTTGAGCTTAATTTGGTGCCTTGTATTTTGAATTTGCTTGCAACCATAGCATACCTTAATGGAGCCCTTTATGCTTGGGTTGGATGCTTGATGTTACTTGTTCTTCTCAATTGAGGTAAGGGATTTAGTTTACATACTCTTATAATGCATGGCTTAGTTGCTTGAAAGTTGGTTTCAAGTGGTTTGTGAGATATGCATTATTATGGTGAGGTTTGTCTTATGATGGACTAGTGGTAATCAAGCTCTTGGGTAGTGCAATTAAGCCCTTAATGCTTGGTTAGTTTAGATTACCAATGGCCTATTGCAGTAGTAATCATGAATTGGAGTTTATGGAGGTTTGGTATGAAGGTTTTGGTGGTTTAGGAGGGAAAATTGGCCTCTGGCACTACACTGCCAGTTCTGGTGCCTAAGTGCCGGTTTTCGATATCATTGACATGCTGCAATATTTTCACAATAAATTTTCACTCGGGTGTTCGATTGAGGCAATTCAGCATTCCACGTGAAGCTAAAAGAATGATCTACAATTTTCATGCTTTCACCCAAGGCTGAGTTGGCCTAAGTGTTTCTATATTTTGCTTCAAAGTGATGGGTGAATGAGTACTTAAGGGGGTTTAGGGTTGATGGTGACCAATGGTGCCTTAGTACTCCCCATAGCTCCTCAAAGCACTAGTTTGTTAATCAAGTTTGCTTAGTGCAAAGAAAGCATGACAGAAAGTGATCTAGGAGGAGCATGGAACACTATAATAAGGCTATCAGGAAAGGTTAAGGGGGTTTAACAGCATTGGTAGTCTAGTTGGTGGCTTTAAGTTTAAGACACCAATGAGAAACCCTAGTGCACATAAGGGGTTCTTCATAACCTAGAGAATTAAGTCCATCCAAAGAAAATCTTACCATATTATGGTGAACCAAGTAATGATGGATAGTGAGCACCATGGATGAAAGGTTAGTGGACTTATGGCTTAACCAAGTTGTGACTCGAGGCACAAGTGAAAACTTACTACATCCTTGGTAGGTTAAATGGGCAAGTATTAGTACCTTGGTGTTCTAGGTTAGCTCATTAGCTTGAGACACCAAGTGTTAGTATTGTGCCCAAAAAGCCAATCATGAGATGATTGTATTTTTGCACATTGAGTCATGATATTTTATTGAGGCATTAATCCAGCAATTATGTTTGTTGTNGGTTTACCCCGTTTCACTTGGATCCTGGAGGGTTTCGGTTAAATTCCGCTGCGCTGTTTGGCTCCCGAAACCCAACACCAAGTGGGAGCCTAGTGCACCTATTTGGTTAGAGAGTTAGTACCATAATGGCCTAGATAAGCAAAGAGCTTAAGGCACTATGTGGAGCCTAGTCCACCTAGTGAGTTCCTTGGAACTTAAGCAAGGAGCATCCATCATGTACACCTTTACAACAACAAAGGGAAGGATTTTTTGTGTGTTTAGCTCACTAGGATGTCAGTAAGCCAAGACTTGGTAGGAGCAAGTTAGGGACCAAAAACTTATCAGGCATAGGGTGACATCCATGCGAGGTCTAGGAAAAAGTAAGGTTTTAAAGGACTCGAATATATGTGCATATGTACGGCCTCAAATTGCACAAGGCCCATACTAGATTTCATATATTATAGATATGAGTGTCATCAGGTTTCTGTTTGCAGGTTTTAATGTATCTTTGCAGGTACCCAAATCCCTTATTAGGAATCTTTGGATTTTCACTCCCTTTAGTGTTGTTGTGCAGATATTATCTGTAAGGACCTGACAATCATTGAGGGTTGTTGTGCTAGTGCATTCTTACAGGTAACCACCTAGTGAATCATTTATTGATTAAAGTTTTACTAGTTAAGTTGTTTATGCTAGCTATAGTTGTCTTGTAGCCTTGTAGAGGCTAGTGGCAAAAGGAAGGATATAGTGGACTATGGATCTTAGTAGTAGTCCTTTAGTATATGTACATATGCTAGGTAGCCTCCAATGTGTGTAGGTTGATTAGTATTTTAGTTGATTTTGGGCATGTGTATAGTCTTTACTTATGTAATGATACACATGCTCAGTTATTACTTGTAGTAAATACACTTATCTTTTAGTTATGTTTTACAAATACTGGCAACATTTTTTATTCATTTTTTGAAAGTAAAATTCAAGTCAAAGCAAGTGCATGCATAATGGATATTAGGTTAATAGCTAAATGCATGAAAGCTTTTAAAATGTGACAAGTAATTAACTAGCCAACTACAACCAACATAAGACTTTAGTTTTGAAGTCTTCATGGGAGGGCCCTAATTGGGGTAGCGTCGCTACAAGTGGTATCAGAGCAAGGCTTTAGAATCAATTAGTAGTCATTACAGGCTAGCTGACTGAGATCAGGATGTTGTTCTTGTGCTAGAATAGTTAGCACAAACCAGTAGTTTCTATCTTCAGTGTGCACTGCCTGCCTTCATTTGTAGGTTGTGATGGTAGAGTTAGGTCAAGCGTAGCTTTAGACGCTAGTGATTTGGGGGTGGATCCTAGTTGTCTCGTGGTGGCAACACTGGGGCAAGTAGTTTGACTTTCTCCAGGTAGTGGCAACACCTTGGTGTGAATAGTGGGAAGTGACCACCATCCTAGGTGAAGCTTTTCAAAACCTTAGAATGAGGTAAGCAACATGATTCATAGAGGCAAAAGGTGTGGACCTCCAAGGTGGGGAGTTTCCCACAGTTTTAGGAATTGAACCCACCAACCTTGGATGGGTTAGGCGACACTAATGGAGATAAGGGTACATTGACCAAGAGAAGATAACTGTTACTCAAGCACACTACATAGCAAAGTAGAGGAATGCTCCTATACCTTTTTTCTATAAGATTATGAGCTTAATGTCAAAACCAATAAGGCATTAAGCTAGCACTATGAAGGTTCTTTCTGAGTATGGGCGTGGAGTTATCAACAAGTTGTTTGGTAAGGCATTGGCTTTCCAAAGAGAGTTAGTGGGGTCAGAAACAAATTTAGCAAGGTGGAGGTTAGCTCACCCAACCTGGTTGGAGAATGGGCAACATGCCCATAGTGTAGAAGTTGGCTAAAGATCGAGAATGGATCATGAGGATAGCAAGGCTTATGCCTAAGGTGCAAGAAGTTTATTGCTCTAAGGCATGCACCTAGGAAACTAATTTTTGTGGTCTTACTAGCTGTCATACTAGAAGTGGTCATGGGCTTGGTTAAGACAGGGCTAGTGTAGGAACAAGTCCCTGATAGTAGTTGCCACAATGAGTTGACCTATTACACCAGATTAGTAGTTCAAGTTTTACCTCAGCTAATTAAGTGGCCGGAGTACGCAACTGCCACACACTTGACTGGTAGTCATAGTGAGCTCATGGGAAGGTAGAGGCTAGTGTGAGGTAAGCTCCTAACCCTTCACTAGTAGTTTAATTTCTTGTTGGTTGTTCTAGCATCAATTTATTGGCATAGTCTTGTGTGGCATTTTGGGTAGTTTTCTTAATGGAGCTAAGGGTGAAGCTGAATGCATTAGAAACCAAAAATGCACTAAGTGTCGGGCAAAACCTAGAGCCCCAGGACCCACTTGCTAGTTCATAAGACCACACAAGTAGAGACTTGAATGCCTTAGATTGGAAGTGTCCTAAGGTTCCATAGGCTACATTCTTTTGTTAGTTAGCTTGGCTGGCCTAGTTAACATCAATAGCTGGCTAAGTAATTGGATGAGTTCCCTAGAGTCCGTGAGCAGTAGAACAACTTAACTAGGTGCTAAGAAGGTAAGTAGGTAAGAATTAAATTTTTATTTCTAACCATGTTATGTAGATGGAAGCCACAAAGGAAGACAAAGAGTAAGGAACTCATCCATAGGGTAAATAGAAGGATAGTTTTATTCATCTGTTAGCTGTATACCCTAGTCTATAGTCAACAGGAGCAAAATAGTTGTTGAAAGTTGGTCTTGGTTATTAGGTGGTAGTAAGAGAACCTGAGTAATAGCAATGATTGTCATGGACCAAGGGATAACCTATGATTTGCAGTCACCATCCTGAGGTTAACTGGAGTCAAGGGCCACCAAGTTGACTTATGGGAGAAAAGTGCTCAACTAGTGAAACTAGCTGAGTAAGTGAAGGACTGGGTCCTAGATGAAGCCAAGAAGCTTGTGGTAGCTATTAGTTGCTTTTCGTGCTAGTAAGTCAGTGGAAAGTTTAACCATATGTTAGGAATGAACGAGTGATGCCAGGAAAAGTAAGCTTGGCCTAGACTTTCGAGGTAGAGTTGGTAGGCTAGTAAAGAAGAGTTCACTATGACCAGTTACGGTCAAGAAATGGCTTAGAATAGCTGTCATGGCCCACATAGGTCCCAGCCAAAGCGCACATATCACTAGCCAAATGTGTCCTCTATGGACACTAAAACCTATGTATCATATATGCACCAACCATGGTCTGTGGATGTGTCTATCACTCAGCCAAGGGTATTATCTAATCATACATGTACAATCCTTAGGGCTAGGACACTAGGAGGCACCTCAGGAATCTAAACAAGTAGGCCCATAATAGTTACTTGCTATACAAGGAAAGATTTCAAATTAATTTTCATGTGATTACTTGTGTGCCCATCAAGCATGCAACTATAATGCATGACAACCAAGAAGCCCATTCTATTAGGACTTTAAAATCACATTTATGTCTCATGCATAAGAAAGTTCGAAAGAGGTTCAATCATACATGGACTAGAAATCGAGAGTTCATATGGACTTCACACCATAAGGTTTAGCATCCAACATTATCATACTTATACATCTGGTAAGCCAATCAAGGCTATCTCTCCAAGATACACACTAAACTAGTGCACAAATCCTTGGTACACAACCAAGAGCACTCAAAATACTTAGTTCAACCTTGTTGTCCATTACATGCCATTGTAGTTAGAAATACCCGAAAGCCACCTTGAACATATAATATAAGATCATAACTTGTAGAAAGAGTCCAACAACTAGACTCATAATCAAGAAAGCAAGCCACATTACTAAAGCCCAGGAACACACATCCATGATTCTAGACTTGTCCCACAATCTACTCACAAGGCTTGTAAGCACCCAAACATGTGAGCTTGCATTACATAAGACTTGTACTTTGTACTTAATGAGCTTTCTTTCGGTTTTTAGTACATACCTTAGTACAATTGAACACAACCTTAACAAAAAAGTTACTTAAGCTCAATTTCTTTTCCTGTAAACACATTAATATGGGGCATGAGTTATATACACAACTTAATGAGGATTCACACAGCTCTTATGAGCTTATTTAGTTAAGTATAAAGACTTAACCTGACACGGCCGTCCTTGGTCCCTGCCCAAGAAACCTATGAGAGCTAGTCTCACGGTGGTTGCAATTGGCTAGCTATATAGGTGCATGGATTAAAACTCCGTGATAATAGTTGATTAACCTAGAATATACGAAATGCATGCTTTTTATGCTTTGACTTGGATTAATAAAATCCATAAAACTTTGACTTGGCCAAGACATTTTGAAAGAAAACAAGTTCAAATAGCCAAAGCATATAAAATCAACATTTATGTGAGTTTACTGCACATAACAACTGTGTGGGAGCATTCATACATAAAGTAGACTAATGACCTCACCCAAGAGCAACCTTAGAGTCTAGGACTCCTCAAAACATAGACAATGGAGGCAAATAAGAGTACTATATATACAAGCCTTAACTGAGATCTTCTTGAACTAACTCCCACCTTGGATGCAAGTCCCAGTGGTGAGTCACAAAAGTCCTTGTCCACATGCTACTAGGCTCTGCGGCCAAAGGAAGACTATAGTTAGTACTGCTACTTCACCAACAAGTTACCCCATGTAAACTAGAATCATAATGATTCTCAAGTGAAATACTTGCAACAAAAGCAAACTCCTACGATAACCCTCAGCGGTTACTCGGCTTAACAACTTCAGAATTTGCACAACATAACTAGGGAGTGAGAATTCAAAAATTCTTAGTAAGGGTCTTCATTGTATCTGCAAGAAATTACTAAGGACTCCATATATAAGAACATATGTAACCTCCTATGAGCTCATATAGCCTGAGGGTTTAATATATGCATATACCTAGGTCCCTTGGAACCTCTCCTCTTTCTAGTCCTTGAACTACAAGGCATTGCCTTGTCCTCTAGCAAGGTTAACTTGCCAGCCTAACTAGCGACAAATCACTAGTTCAACCTCTCTTATTTATGTTGTATAGGGGCGCTATGGTAGGACTATTATAGACTAGGCCATAAAGACCTTGTAGACTAGGTGCACTAAGGTTTCACCTTGCAACCTCGTGGCTAAATGAACGGCTAGGCTACCAGGGGTTCTAAACCTCTCACCCAAGGTAGTGATACCTAGTTGTGATCCTTTGTAAACTAGTTTTCTTGCTTATGGTAGAAGTAACAATAAAACTTTATAAAACTCAAGAAAACTCCTAGGTCTCGAAGGAATTTTGAAAGTCTCGGAGTACCCTTGAAATGCATAGACCCCAAGGTACCCTAAGAACCCTTTTAGGTCTCCCTTTGACCTTCTTAGCAAAAACTGAAAATTTTGGCCATTATACCTGTGGGGATGTGTAGCCACAGTTGGTAACGAACTGCCAATTTTTGTGGTAATGGCGACACGTCGTGGGTACCTGTGATGATTGGCGATGTACTGCGACAACCCAGAAAATTTCCAGTTTCGCTGCTATGAACTTTGGACACTTTCCAAACATAACAAACATGCATGGATAGCCTCCAAACTTCACATACATGTAAAACATCTTTCATAGATCACAACCAACTATCACAAGCCAACCTATGATGCATTATAACATCATTCCAATCATCACAAACCTCATAGTCCACCATGATCTAACCTTGCCCACTAACTAATGTTATTGCTAGAAGTACTTGAATTCATCAAGCAAACTCATTCCAATAGCATTAATTGAACTAAACAACATAACACCCTTACCTCAACTCCAAGCAACAAGCAAGAATTATGCAACTCTTTTGCACCAACCAAGTTCCACAAAGTCCAACCTAAGTTCCTAGCAAATCTGGGTGCAAAACATCAAGTTACTAACTTCTAACCAAAACCCAAGCTCCCCATCAACTAATAAACATGAAATCAATCAAGAACACATTGATTACCTTGTATCAAAAATAGGGGATGGTGGAGAACTTGGTTCCAAGCTTCAAAACCATGATTTTATGCTGAAAATAAGCTTCCAATGGCCTATATACTTATGGTGACTTCTCTTTTCACTAAAAACTCTTGATTTTGGCCTTAAATGGATGGAGAGATGGTGTCAAGGATGAACTCGGGTTATGGCAGCCATGCCCTACTTTACTATCTTATAAACCAAGTTTAAAATTTAAGCCACCAAAGTATTAGACATAAAACGTTTAAACCCTCTTCTTTTGGTAACCTTAGTCATTCTTAGTCAATTTTTGTTTATTTCAACTAAGTCTGGGTTAAAATTAAAAGTTAGGTTATAAAAACTCATTTTAACCACTCGGGCCTCAGCCCGACTCATCAGGTTGCAAAATTACCATTTTTCCCCTAACCTCATTTAGTGCCTTAACCTTCTTGGAAATTAGTGAACTTTGCTAAACTTTCCTATTCTTGCTATGTAAACTCGAATTAAGATTCCAAACTTGATTTAGAGCACTTTAGCTTCCTTGGGCATACTTCCCACCAAGAGGCTATAACATAACCTCATATAAGCTAGCTCAACCTTCATAAAAAGACATGAAGACATGAAAACACAAATATACACAAGTGTGTACACACACACACACACACACACACACACACACACATGTATAGCAACTAACTAACTAAAGGTCAGCAAGCACAAACAAAGCACCAAAGCACGTAACTCACACTGCACACACAAAATTCTTGGTCTCAGCCAAACATAATGCTAGCAAGTACACACATATCACTTCAGATTCACACTTCCTTCATTCACCTTTGCAAATAGAGCTCCAGATTCACCCATAGGCTAGCCTACCTATTTTAGAACCTTAGTACTTGCCTTTACTTAGCTAGCTAGCAAACATATCATGCATATACCCAAACATAAACCATAGCCCCTACGGCATTCTAAGCTCATCTAATTCAATATACCATCACTTAGAAGCCTAATACTCACTTGAACATGGAGCAATACCAAAATCAAGAAGTGTACAGTGAATCCTTACCAATTCTTATCCTTAGCTCTCGACCAACACTTGAATGCAAGAATCAAGCTTTCATTCCAAGTCTCCTTGATCACCTATGGCCGAACACAACAAGTGTGAGCTTAATTATTCAAGCTTGGCTCAATTCATCAAGAATTCATCATGGATCATCAACAACCCTACACTCCTCCACCAAGAACACTAGCTTTGACTTCAATTGGATGTTTTGACCCAGTTAGACAACTAGCTAGCTAGTGGAGGCATGCAAAAATTAGTTAGGTGCCAAATGGCATAAAAATGGGCATAAAGCTAGGCTCAGTTTAGTGATTTTCTTGCACGGCAGCATGTGATCTTCCAAAAATGTTTAGTGTCATATGTAGTACTTGATTATATATGCAAATAAGTCCATTAACTTTGTTTTCCCCCATTAGCCTTTTAAGCCTTTAAACGTGCACAAGCATGGTCTCAGGTAAGCCTACCTTTGATGGTACTTCATGTGTCTCCAAAGCCCACTAAGTACATTGCTTTCCTTTGTGTTTGGGCTTAATTTTTTAGTCCAAGTTAACTTAGGTCCATCAAAAAATGAGGGTTATGACAATAGCCATAGTGGAGTCTCCCACCTGGCTAAGTGATTCACCTGGTAGCTAAAGTGCTAGGTCTAGTATAGGTACAATTATGTTCATGTACTCGTGTAGTGACTCTAGCAGTGATTGTGGTTAATCGTAGTACAGGAAAGTAAAAGGATGAAAACCATAGTCAGAGAGGGTTGGCTTAAGGTAGCTAAGGGCCTAAAGTAAGTGTGAGTTTCATTGGACCCTAACACTTCTTAAAGGAAGGGCCAATGACTTATAAGACTAGGTAATGGGCTAGTGGCTAATGCTCACAACTCCAAGGGATAGTACATGTCCTAAGGTGCATAGGAAATGCTTTAATGCACTAGGTGGAGTTGCAGCAGATGAGCTACCCAGAGAGTTTCATGTGGCTAGCCACGTCCTGATAGTGAGCCGAGTAAAGTGATGAAGTTAGTTCTGCAACTTAGGAAAATTTTGTTGTGGTGATAGATTGCATCGGCACATCATCCTAGCAAAAGCTTGGTATGGTGTTGTTCATGGTATTGTAGTTATGCATGGAAGTAAAAGTGGCCCTTTTATGATCATGGTTTGACCAAGTAGTTAATGATCACTATAAGGTAACAAGGTACTTCGGTAGCAGTGAAGGGTTGAGTTGCCTAAAAAGTAAGACTTAGTGTGTACCCTTCATGCACCAAGGATACTCTGGGTAGAATGATGAAAGCATCGAGAACTTGGTTCGGGTAGCATATGGGTATCCAATTACTGGGTGCTAGGAGTCCTTAGTTAAGGAGGCACAGATGAGGCCCAAGGACTGCTAACCACTTAGAGGTTCTGTCATTTGCACTAGAGAAATTTTTATAAGGGTAGTAGGATTACAATGCTCAGGTAGTGCATATGTATCCCACATGGTGCATTAGCATGCTTGAAGCATAAGAGCCATCTGAGATAAGGGTAAAAGACTCATACTTTAGGGTGTGCCAAGAGTTACAACTCTTGGTAAACCATTTGATTGGAAGGGCCCTAAAGCATAATGGAGCATGGAGTGGAGTATACCTAGGGTGCTAGAGGCGTGCTATGGCTAGGCCACGATGCACTAGTGACACACTTAGTCTAGTGGTTGTTTAGAGTGTTGAGTACCAAGCCCACGATGCAAAACTGTCAGTGCGAGAGTTAGTGGGCAAGTTCCGTGCTTGTTAAGCTACCTTGTATTGAAAGGTTTTGGTAAAGGGAAGTTAGGTGCCTGACCTAGGTTAAAACTTCTCGGGTGCAAGTGCTAGTCGACAAGTTGAAAACTTATTAAGCTAACTTGCGCTAGGAGGTTTGACACTAAGGGAAGTAAGGAAAAGTTGATGGTCACTAGACTTACTAGGACAGAGTTGAGTTATCAGAGATACTTCAGTAGTGCTAATATGTCGATGAAGTGGAGTTCCATACCATAACCTTTAAAGTGAGTAGCACTAAGGTGCTTTTAGATCGAGCAAGGTTAGGGAAGGTGGGGGAACACTGAGCGGTGTAGTTGAGGTTACCGATTGGCATGACTGCAAAGCATAGCATTGCCTATAGTACTTGTACAAATAAGGGCCCGACTTGAATGCTAATGAGCATTAGCTTAACAAGTTAGGTAGTTAAGCACTAAGTGGGCCATTGAAAGGGTAGGACCCCATGGTAGGTTTGGCCGGGATATGCTGCTACCATATATTAGGTTTGATCTCAAGGTGGGGAGAATGTTACATCACTCTAGGTAGCAGACCTTTAATGGTCAGGTAAGAATTTTTAAACAAGTTAGAATCCTTATTTTAATGCCTCAATTAGTTTGATTAAGCAAGTCAAGTAAGTGTTTAAAAGGGTAGATGGTTCCTAGATCAATTTGGCACCTAAATGTCAATAGGGGTAAAATGGTCATTTTATATCCCAATGTGATAGGTTTAGTATTTAAGCTCATAAGTTATTCTTTTGGACCTAAGTGACAAGAAACCAAAGAGTTGGACTAAATTTCCAAGTTTAGTGACATTATTTGAGCATGGGGTTCTCTTGCAAAAATAACAAAAGTTGGGGGATGTTTTTGCAAGTATGGCTTTCTAAACCATTTTCAAGGGTTTGGGCAGCCACTATTCATCATCCCTAACCTTCAAAGCCGTAGCTCCATCTTCCCTCTCAAATTCCATAGCCAAATCTCACCCAAAACATCAATTCTTGGTGGAAATCTAAGTCTCATGAGGTACCCATGCAAAAGAGAGCTTCTTCTTGCATAGTTTTGGTGTGGAAGACCTTGGATCACATTTTTGAGCTTTTGAGCCCTAGGTAATGTCTTAATTCCCTTGTTCTCTTGTTGTTCTTGGTTTCTTGAGCTTCCATGAGCTTGGGTCTAGTTTGGTTGAGGTTAATTTGGTGCCTTGTATGTTGAATTTGCTTGGAACCATATGATACCCTAGTGGAGCCTTTTATGCTTGGTGTGGATGCTTGATGTTGCTTGTTCTTCTTAATTGACGTAAGTGATTTAGTTTACATACTCTTATAAGTCATGTCTTAGTTGCTTGAATTTTGGTTTCAAGCAGCTTATGGAGGCCTAGTATGAAGGTTTGGGTGGCTTGGAGGTCTCCAAACATGCTATGGACAAAGATTGGTGGTCCTGGGCACTACGGCACTGCAGGGCCCTGGGCTTTATTTGGAACTTGAAGAAACATGGCCTCTGGTGCTATAGCATTGGTTTTGGTGCCTAGGTGCCAGTACTCGATGGCATTGGCTTGCTGTGATATTTTCACAATAACTTTTTGCTCGGGTGTCCGATTGAGGCGATTCAATATACCACGTGATGGTAAGAGAAAGATCTTCAACTTTCATGCATTCACCCATGGTTGAGTTGGCCTAGGTTTTCAATATTTTTCTTTAAAGTGAGGGGTTAATGAGTGCTTAAAGGGTTGTAGGTTGGAAGGTGACTAATGGTACCTTAATACCCCCCTATAGCTCCTCAAAGCACTTGTTTGTTAATCAAGTTTCCTTGGGTACAAAGAAAGAATGAAGGAAAGTGATCTAAGAGGTGCACAAAACACTACAATATGGGCATTAGGAAAGGTTAAGGGGGTTTAGCACGATTGGTAGTCTAGTTGGAGGCTTTGAGCTTAAGACACGAATGAGAAACCTTTGTGCATATGAGGGGTTCTCTAGAACCTAGAGAATAGAGTCCATCCAATGGAAATCATAGCATAATAGGATGAACCAAGTAATGATGGATAATGGAGCACCATGGATGAAAGGTTAGTACACTTGTGGCCTAGCCAAGTTGTGACTTAAGGGATAAGTGAAAGCTTAGTGCATCCTTGGTAGGTTAAATGGGCAAGGCTTAGTAGCTTGGTGATCTAGGCAACCTTATCAGCTTGAGACACCAAGTGGGAGCCTAGTGCACTTAGTTGGGTGGAGACTTAGTAGCATAGTGGCCTAGATAAGCCAAGGGGTTGAGGCACTATATGGGAGCCTAGTCCACGTAGTCAATTCCTTGGAACTCAAGTAAGGAGCATCCTTCATGTTCATCTGTACAACAACAAATGGAAGGACTTTTAGTGAGCTTAGCTCACTAGGACGTCAATCAGCCAAGGCTTGCTAGGAGCGAGTTAAGGTCCAAAAACTCGTTAGGTAGGGAGTGATGTCTGTGTGAGGACTAGGAAGAGGTATGGTCCCAAACGAGTCGAATATATGGGGATTTTTACGCCTCAAACTGGACAGGGCCAGTAGTAGATTTCATATATTATATATATGAGTGTCATCAGGTTTTTGTTTGTAGATTTTAATGTATATATGCAGGTACCCGAATCCCTCAGTGAGTATATTTGAATTCTCACTCCCTTTAGTGTTGTTGTGCAGATATTATCTATAAGGAGCCGACAACCGTTGAGCATGACCACCTTCGGCGCTGCCCAGGAAGCTCGTGAGAACAAATCTAACTATGGTTGCAATTGGCTAGCTATATATGTGCGCAAATTAAAACCTCATGAAACTAGTTGCTTAACCTAGAAAATGCAAGATGCATGCTCATTTGGCTTTGACTTGAGTACATGGAAACCATTAAACATTCCCTTGGCCAAGGCACATTTCATAGAAACTAAGTTCAAATAGTCAAAGCACACACAATCAACATTTGTATTATCATTACTACACATAATAACCATGTGAGGGCATTCAACAAAAGTAGACTAATGTCCCTTACCGAAGAGCAACCATAGAGTCTAAAGCTCCAAACATAGACACAAGAGGCAACTAGGGATAAACATATACAAGCCTCTACTAAGATCCTCCTAACTAACTCCCACCTTGGAGATGAATCCCAGTGGTGAGTCACAAATCCACGTGCTGCTAGCTGCTGTAGCCTAGAAAATACTGTAGTTAGTACTATTACTTCACTAACAAGTAATTAAGAAAACTAGAATATAAAGATTCCCATGAAAATATACCTGCAACAAAAGACTACCACAACAACCCTCAGCAGTTATCGGGGTCAACACAGTTAGAATATGCACAACATAAGATAAGGAAGTGAGAATTTGTAATGTGCAGTATGGGATCTTTACCTGTAAGAAAAATGCTAAGGACAACACATATATTATCATATGTAATCTAATGTAAGTTCATACAGTGTGAGCCTAATCCTATGCGCATATGTTTTAGTCCCTTGTGACTTGTCCTCTACCGAGTCCTTGAACTACAACGCAAAGCCTTGTTTACTAGCAAGCATTGCTTATTAGCCTAACTAGTGAAGTTCATCACTAGTTGAACCTCTCTTATGTTGTACAAGGGCATTATGGTAGGATTGATATTTACTAGGTCCCAAAGAATGTACTAGGTATATTAAGGTTTCTTTATCAAGGCCTTGAACCCAAAGGTACAACTAAGGTCCTGATGGTGCTAAACCTTCCACCTCATCAAATGGTGTATTTATTGTGGCCTATTAACTAGTTTTCCCATGAGGTATAACTACCATTTATAAAACTGTGAGAAAACCCTAGATCATGAGAGAGTTTTTGGATGTTTCGAAGTGCCATTGTACCATTTCAACCCTTAGGCACCCCTAGGACCATCCCTGCCCTCCCATTGATCCTATTTTCAAAAGCTCAATTTTTGCTGAAAAATGGCTTTGGGGCCTAGGCTCCAAGAGGGGTGTCTCTGGGGCCTAGGTGCCAAGAGCACCCTGCTTTATAGACAGAAAAAATGCACCTTGGGTGCTAAGGCACTAGGTGGCACCTAGGTGCCAGGACCCCGTGTCCTAAACCTCAAAAACACCATCCTAAGCCTCTTTGGAGACTTCGTATGAGTTTAAGGCATATAATGGATGCTTAAAGTCATCATAAACCTGTAAAAGAACTTGCATAGGTCGCAAATACACCATCACAACACAACTATGATGCATTAAAACAACATGCTAACCTCAAATTCAAGCCTAGTCCACCATAATTCAACTTGCCCACTAACTAATGTTATTGCCAAAACTACTTGAATTCATCAAGCAACAACATTCCAATAGCATTAATTAGGCTTAAAACCATAAGTCCCTTACCTTAATTTCATCTGCCAAGCAAGAATGGTGCAACTTTTCACCAAGAACAAAGTTGCACAAGTTTCTACCTAAGTTCCAGGCAAACCCAAGCAAATGGCACCAAATTAACACCAACCAAGCAAAACCCATGCCTTAAAACATCTAATAAACAAGAAACAAGAAAGAAATCAAGGTTACCTCCCACCAAAAATAGGAACCCAGTTGGAAAACATGACAAACAATTCCAAAACCAAGAAACAAGCTTGAAACAAGTTGCCCAAAGCTTATATACACCTTGGACCTTCAAATTCCTTCAAGAATACTTGATTTTGAACAAGAATTCAAGTAGAAATGGTAGGGGCAAGGTGCAACTCGAGAATGGGAGGAAGAAGATCAACAATGGCAGCTACATGAGCTTTACCAAGCTTTTAAATATTTTAAATCACCAAGCCACTAAACTTTATTAAAACTTACAAAAAGCCCCTTCCCTAAATAGTAACCCAAGTCAAACTTTAGTCAAATCTTTAATACTTAAGCAAATCTTTGGTTTTTAAGCAAGGTTTATGCTTCAAAACATATTTTTAACTCTCAGGTCTCAGCCCGATAACTCGAGATGCAAAATTACCATTTTGCCCCCATCCTTTTTTGGTGCCATAAACTACTCAGAGCCTAGTTAACTTTGTCCAAGTTACTAATCCTTACCTAGTTAACTTGAGATAAAGTATTAAACTAGAAATTAAATTAATTTACCTCCCTCAATTGAGTTTCCCGCTAGGAGGGCCGTAACAGTTCTTGTGCTGGTGCATTCATATAGGTAACCACCTAGTGAATCATTTATTGATTCTTGTTTTTACTGGTTATGTTGTTTATGCTAACTTTAGTTGTCTTGCAGCCTTGTAGATGCTAGTGGCATAAGGAAGCACAAGGAAGGACATATTGGATCATGGATCTTAATAGTAGTCCTTTGGTATGCGTACGTATGCTAGGTAGCCTCCAATGTCTCTAGGTCGAGTAGTATCTTAATTGCTTTCGGGCATTTGCATAGTCTTTACTTATGTGATGATGCACATGTACTGTTATTACTTGGGTTAAATACACTTATCTTTGATGCTTTGACTTGTGTTTTAGTTATGTTTTAAAATTGCCAACAACATTTTTTATTCATTTTTGGAAAGTGAACTTCAAGTCAAAGCAAGTGCATGCATAATGCCTATTAGGTTAATAACTAGATGCATGAAAGGTTTTTAAAATGGGACAAGTAATTAACAAGCCAACTACAATTAGTATGGGACTTTGGTTCCATAGTCTTCCTGGGAAGGCCCCAATTGGGGTAGGGACACTACACTTCCACCTTCTCCCACAAGATCTCACATTCTTTCTCACTCATCTAGTAGTGGGGCAAGTTGGGCAGACTTGCTCTAGGAATCAAGTCAATGTAGTGCTAAATGTCTTTGATTGGTGGAAGGCCATCCGGAAAATCCTCCGGCATCACATCCTAGAACTCCTATAATAGTGCCTAAATTGCTTCTAGCATCTTTTCTCCCTGTGACCCAGAAATAGGGAGAACCTATCTCATTACCAATGCATAAAATCCCTTGGCCTCCTTTATTGCTACAAGCACCTCTTGTTCAGATTGTGTAAGGGTAAGAAATGTTTGCTCTTCTACCACAGACACCTTGGGCCAAGAGCTTTTCTGCTACTATGGATGGATCACAAATTTTTTTCTTCTTTTCTCCAACATGTACACGTAGTCTCATCCATCATGCTGTGCTGCAACTTCAAACTATGATGGTCTACAGAACAACAAGTGACAAGCATCCATATCCACAACAACAAAATAAACCTCATCTTGATATTGGCCATTGGAAAAAAGTACCTTACACCATTGATTCACCTGAATTTTGTTTGCCAATTTAATCCACTTAATTGTGTAAGGTTCTAGATGCTTCTCCATATTTAGTCCTAAATTTCATATTACATCCTTGGTAATAATATTCTCATAACTCCCATAGTCAATAATCACATCAAACAACTAATCAATTTTTGTGCATCGAGTACGAAACAACTGATGGTGTTGGGTTTGGTTTTTTGCTTAGGGGCCAATAACAACTTTTGTACTATGTAATTCTCCGGTTCATCATTGTCTTCCTCCTAGCTCTCATATTCCTCTTCTTCCCTATTAGGACCTTATACAATCTCCTCATCATCCTCCGTATCAACAACATCCATATTCCAAAGTAGACACTTGTTGGATAGGTGCCTGGGTTCTCAACAGTGATAACAGACATTAGGTATTGGCCTTGGATAATGGTTCATTAGCTTTGAAGCCCCTTTATTTTCTCTGACCTTCTACTTCTCTACTACCTTTTCCTCCTGGTAATGATTCTTGCATGGAGAAGGTTTAGGCATCGCCTTCATCTTCTTAGCCAAACTTTCTGATCCTTCTCTTGGGTGATTTTTGTGAGGAAACTTTTATCTCCCCTTTTCCTGGGCCAAAAGGTTTGCTCTCAATACTAAATTTTGAGCTTTAGCAAAAGTCCTCATCGGCAGAATCCTAATCTTGTTGAATTGCAGGCTTCAACCTATCCAAAAATAATGAAATCATCTACCTTTCTGTCTCTCCTAGATCATTATGCCAGGATAGCCGTACAAATTCCATCGTATAATCTTGGACTGGCCGTGACCCCTGTCAACACTGCTAGTACTATTGGCATAAAATTTGCTCATGTCTGGGGGCAGGAAATCCCTCTGAATCATCTACTTCATCCACACCTGTGACAGTATCAAATCTTTTCCATCACACCATCTCATCTCTTGGATCTTCTCCTACTGATTAGAGATTGCACCTTTTAATCAATAGGATACTAGCTTCACTTTCTTTTCTTTTGAAAAATCATGATATTCGAAGAGTCACTTAACCTCGGTTATCTAATCAAGAACACCTTTAATACTGAAGTCTCCATTGAAGGATGGGATATCCACCTTGAATCAAAGATCCCATCATGACATCCTGTATCTTGATTTCTCCAAAATTTGTCATAAGGATCGTAATCTTCTTCCAGCTTAGAATCACTATTGTGGACAATGTCATTGACCCCGAGCAAGAATAGGTCTCTAAGCAGCATGGCCTAGGGTGGGTTCTTCTCTGGCTTGTTTCCTTTCTTCATCCTTATCCCTATTGCCAATGGGGTTAAGGGCACCGAGTCTCTTTAGGATCTCTTCGAAATGTGCCTACAAATGATCTTTTAATCATTGGGCAATCCGATGCCCCATCTCTTGTAATGCCTTCCCATGATCCTTCAACCTACGGTTTTTAGTAATACATTGTCTATTCTTACTACCATCACCAGCCATGGAGTAGGCGATCCGACCTGCTCTGATACCACATAACATAGCGAGAAACAAAAATTGACCAAGCAACAGGCTTAATCAATGGGAAAAGGAGAATCCACTCTTAGAGAAAGCCAAAAGCCCTGTAATACTTCAATATTATTAGAAGACTATCTCATAATAATGAAAAATGGCCAATTTATAGGCTTACAAATAAACCCTAAACTAAAACAATTGAGGAACGCGAAAATAACCAGGAAACAAAATTGACAAAAACTTTATAAAGGCAAGGATACCACTCAAGATGATGGAATTTTCATTAGGAAAATGCGATCATGGAGAGTAGGGGTCCAATGTCACTTGTAGGGCATGAAATTCCTTTTAAAAAAACATATTATGATAGCCATTCTGACAACTACAGCAAAAGTTATGGCCTTTAGTGGTTAGGGATTGTAGGGTTTTGGGAGCCAAACAAGTGTAGCAGAATATAACTGAAACCCTCCAAGATCCAAGTGAAACAGGGTAAACTAGGAGTTCAAAAACTTTCATACCTAATTTCAGTTGAGATCTTTCACCCAACTGTTGAGTCAAATCAAAAAACCTGAACAGTTAATGTGTTCAAGCTTTCTATGGTATCCACACGAGCCTCTTGGGATCACCACACCTCCACCACATTCCAGTAGATGCATTTTTCTTGCGCTCGCAGTGTTAACTTGCGTTCTCCAAGGAATTGCAAGAGAAGAGTGCGGTTGTCACCTTTCGGAGACTAGGGTAAGAGCTTTGAATTTCTCACTATATGATGTATTTATAGTGAGACTCAACTTCCAAGCCTAATGGGTTTCAAAGCCCTAATCTAATTAGGCTTTAATTTTGGGCTTAAAAATGGCTTAACTTTTGGGCCAATTATTAACACGAAATTATCATGAAACCATAAACCAAATAAATTAGCCCATGTTTTCAAATAATCCAAATAGGCTTTACGTGTGTGACTCAATAGGCTCTTACCACGTTGGCAATGATCATAAATCACATTTATGATCATAAGCAATAAGCGATGTCTAGCTACACATCATTGCTACCCAAGTGACAAGATTGTCAGTGATGATTCGATTAAACCTTTATGATTATTATCCATATATGCCATTGTCTCTTTGTCCAAGATATCAAGACTAAGCATGAGACATGGAAAGTGTCATTCTTGTATAGCCCAATCTTTGGTTTCTTGATTACTGAGTAAACAAACTTAAACTGATGACATTGATATTGTATATCAACTCATCCGAGCATGGCCATGTATTTTCCTAGTCTCACTCTATGAAAGGGCCCGAAGATATCACTCCCGTTACATAGGAGGGAAAAATCCCACCTTGATCATACAAAACCCTCTGCTTGATATGTGAAATACCCAATGACTTCCTTTAAGTTCACTCAATTACGAGCAACAAAGGGAAGTATCAAAGTATGTGACTCACACGTAGGGAACCTTGATGATCATAGGTCAAAGGACTACATATACCATGATCACTATGAGAATCACTTATGACAATCACATAACGATCCATGTAGTATTCTCATGCTGAGTTGGTCTAGTACACAAGTTCTTCAACTTGTACCCATATGTAGACTACATATCTCATATTAGTCTCCACACATGCTAGTCATCATGTATTATCGTAACCCGCTCCACAATAGTACTAGACCAGGGACATTTAAGATTATCATTATTCTAGGGTTAAAATTATGTTTATTACGTTACGCAGAAACAAAACAACAAACATAATTACTGGATTAATGCCTTAATAAAATATCATGACTCAATGTGCGAAATATAATCATCTCATGATTGGCTTTTGGGTATAGATACTAACAATCTCCCACTTGCACTAAAGCAAATCAACCATGTATCTAATATTGATGGACCTAGAATGGCTATCATGCTTCTGCTGTGCAAAGGGCTATGGCAGCGGATCAGCAATGTTGTCGTCTGTAGAAGTCCTACATATCCTCACATCACCTATCTCGATGATGTCCTTGATGAGATGACAATGTCGACGTATGTGCTGGATCGCTGGTGAGATTGAGGTTCCTTAGCCTATGTAGTTGCTCCATTTTTGTCATAATAAAGCTATATTAGGTCGGCAATGCTTGGAACCATTCCAAGTTTTGTGATGACTTCTTGATCCAAACTACCTCTTTCGTAGCATCAGAGGTGGCAATGTACTCAGATTCTGTTGTAGAGTCAGCTACTGTCTCTTGCTTTGAAATCTTCCAACTCACAGCATCATCACCAATACAAAACACATAACCAGATTGTAACCTAAAATCATGCTTATCGGATTGGAAGTTAGCATTGGTGTAACCTTTTACAACCAGCTCATCTTTGCCCCCAAAGACCAAGAATGCATCCTTAGTCCTTCATAAGTACTTAAGGATGTTCTTAACAGCTGTCTAGTGACTTTCACTGGGGTTTGATTGGTACCTGCTTGTCACGCTTGAGGCATACGAGACATCGGGATGAGCACATATCATAGCATACATGATAGATGCAATTGTTGAGGCATATGAAATCTTACTCATGCGCTCTCTCTCCCTGGGTGTACTTGGACATTGAGATCTAGAAAGAGTTATACCATGTGACATGGGCAAGAATCCTTTCTTGGAATTTTTCATGTTAAACCTTTTTACCACCTTGTCAATGTTGTAATTTGACTTAGGCCGAGCAATTTTTTAAGATCTATCTCTATAGATCCTAATGCCTAATACATAGGCTGCCTCACCCAAGTCCTTCATAGAGAAACATTTCCCTAGCCAAGTCTTCACAGACTGTAATCAGTAGTATGTCATCTACATACAACACCAAGAAGACAATAGCACTTTAACTAACCTTCTTGTAGACACAAGGTTCATCTTAATTTTTGATAAAATCAAACTCTTTGATTGCTTCATCAAAATGAAGATTCTAACTCTGAGAAGCTTACTTCAGTCCATAAATGGACCTTTGTAACTTACACACTTTATTGGCATTCTCAGGAGTGACAAAACCCTCAGGCTGTGTCATGTACGCATCCTTAAGTAGCTTTCCATTTAGGAACGCAATTTTAACATCTATTTGCCATATCTCATAATCATAGTGTGCAGCAATAGGCAATAAGATTCGGATGGATTTAAGCATGGCAACTGGTGAAAAAGTTTCATCATAGTCAATACCATGAATTTGCTTTAAACCTTTTGCAAGCAATCGTCCCTTAAAGGTAATCACACTACCATCTATGTCAGTTTTCTTCTTGAAAATTCATTTGCACCCTATTATTGGATTCCATCTCAGACTTCATGATGACTAGCCACTTCTCAAAGTCAGGCCACGACATAGCTCGTTGGTAGGTTGTGGGCTCATCCTGATCCATGAGCATCACATCACCAGTGTGAGTCACGAGAAATCCATATCTATCAGGCTCACGCGGAATCCTACCAGACTTACGTGGGCTCTGTGCTACAGGAACAGACTGTTGAACAATAACATCTTATGGTGTTTGTTCAGGTTCCATTTGAAGTTTGATGTCCCCTTGTTGTTCTTGAATTTCATCAAGTTCTACTTTCCTCCCATTGGTTCATTTAGAGATAAACTCTTTTTCTAGAAAGACACCAATTCGAGCAACAAACACTTGTTGCTCAGAAGGATTGTAGAAATAGTAACACTTTGTTTATTTGGGATACCCAACAAAAAAAAATTTATGAGATTTATGCCCAAGCTTGTTAGAGAATTGATGTTTCACATAAGTGTCATAGCCCCAAATCTTCATAAAAGAAAGATTGGGATGCCTCCCACTCCATATTTTATATGGTGTCTTTTGAACCAATTTAGATGGAACTCGGTTTAGTGTAAAAGTGGCTGTCTCTAGAGCATGTCCCTAAAAGGAGTTTGGAAGGTCAGCTTGACTCAAAATGGATTGAACCATGCCTAACAGAGTTTTATTTATCATTTCAGATACACCATTCTATTGAGGTGTACTAGGTGGAGTGAGTTATGATACTATACCGTACTCCTTTAGATAGTCAAGGAATTTTGATCCAAGTATACTCTACCTCGATCTGATCGAAGTACATAGATACTCTTCCTGAGTTGATTCTCTACTTCATTCTTGAATTGTTTGAACTTTTCAAAGGAATCTGACTTGTGTCTCATGAGATACACATAGCCATATTGACTAAAGTCATTAGTAAATGTAATGAAGTATTGGAAACATCCTCTAGCATGTGTTGACATAGGGCCACATACATCACTATGTATGAGTCTTAGTAAGTCCTTAGCCATTTCACTTTGCCCTGTAAACGGGGCTTTGGTCATCTTGCCCAATAAAGATGACTCACATGTCTCATATGATTCAAAATCAAATGAGTCCAAGAGTCCATCCTTATGGAGCTTGGAAATGCGGGTCTCATTTATATGGCCTAGACGACAGTGCCAAAGATAAGTCGGGTTCGAATCATTCAATCTGACCTTCTTGGTATTCACATTATAGGTTGGATCTTTGAGTTCTAAAACATACAACCCATTGCTAAGTTGAACACTACCATAAAATATTTCATTCAAATAAATAGAACAACATTTGTCCTTTATTGTAAATGAAAAACCTTTCTTGTCCAAACAAGAAATAGAAATAAAATTTCTACTAATAGTGGGCACAAATTAGCAGTTGTCTAATTCTAAAAGTAATCCACTAGGCAAAGTGAGAACATAAGTCCCTATGGCTAAGGCAACAACCCTTGCTCCATTGCCAACACGTAGGTCCACTTCACCTAGGGCCAATCTTCTACTCTTACTTAGATCCTGTACATTTGCACAAATGTGATATCCACATCCAGTATTCAATACCCAGGATGAGGAAGTAGAAAAGTTAGCCTTTAAAACAAGAATACCTAAAGTGAAAGTCGTACTTCCCCTCTCCTTAGCAAGTTCCTCAAGATAGAGCTTGCAATTGCGCTTCTACTGTCCAGGTTGCTTACAATGAAAGCACTCCCCTTCTTAGCCACACCACCAGATGATTTCAGTGTAGCTGAAGAAGAATTAACATTGGACTTTTCTTTAGCTTTATCCTTCTTCTTGTTGGCTTTTCCCTTTCCCTTGCGCTTTTGAACCATCAAAATGGGCTTAGCCTTCTTAAGGTTTTGCTCAGCATTTCTCAACATGTTGAGCAATTCAGGGAGGGAATTGTCAAGGTTGTTCATGTTATAGTTCATGATGAATTGACTGTAGCTTTCGGGCAACGATTGCAAGACTACATCGACAGGTAACTCTGTCTGAAGAGCAAATCCTAAACTCTCAATATTCTCAATGTACCCAATCATCTTGAGCACATGAGGACCTACATGACTTCCCTTAGACATTTTGCGAAGAAATAATGCCTTAGAGGTCTCAAACCTCTCATACCTAGCTTGCTCTTGGAATAGCATTTTGAGATGTTCAATCATATTGAACAGCCTTATGTTTTAATGTTGCTTCTGAAGCTCAGATTCCATGGTGATAAGCATGAGGCAAGCAACATCCAAGGCATCATCACATGCCTTTTATGAGCATCCCTTTTAGCTCTTAGGGCATTGGCAGTAGGCTCATTTGGAATGGGCAGCTCTAGGACATAAGCCTTTCTCTCTTGCTTGAGGACTATCCTCGAATTTTAGTACCATTTGAGAAAGTTTGTCAAATTTAGTTTTTCCTTCTCAAGGATTGATCACAACAAAAGTGTTGATGTGTTTTGTGACATGGTTATCTACAATAGTAAATTTGCAATGTAAGAGTCATGCATTGAATTCATTTAATAAGGACTTTTATTAAATGATACTCCTACTATTTTACTCAAAATAATAACCCTCGATATTATTTTGGAACACCTCGATGCTAAGGTATTCTAGTGGGCCAAGATCCATATTTCGCCACAACTTGAGTTAGCTTTGGTTTTTCTCTCAAGTTACAGTTATTCACGTAGGCATCTCCTTGCCAATTGCATCTCACGCAACTCTTGGATAGTTGGCTGAACAACACTTGTCCAAGCTCATCTCATGAACTTAAGCCCAACCCTATGCCTCTAAGTCCCCAATCCTATTGGGATAACTTAGTTAAGTTGGACCCAATGTTAGCATTTTGGATATCACTATTATCCCATCGTGCCTTACTAAGATGAACATAGATGCTTTGCTTTGGCAAACCCACATAATGTTGATCAAAGTCTTGATGAGTGCCAACATTTGGAAGGCATCATATTTAATGACTTAATATTTGGTTTGAGGGATTTTTCTTTTGATCTCACCAATTATTATCTCCAGTTGTCTTATGCATGCATCTCATATAAATATAAAACATGCATTTCATACTAACAATAAATTAAATGTGACATGGTTGTAGCCCAAACTATGTGATATTCTCAAGCAAATGAGAATATCATAAAAGCCTAAGAAAAGAAACGGTTATTCACATGCTCTTCCTCCTCCTTGATTGGTTGCCCTTTTGTTGTTACCTCCTTGGACACACCACCTTGGACGATCCCATATTGTACCATTACATCAATAATAGAAACATCGAGCTACATTTGAAGGGAGTAAGGTGAGAAGAAAATGTACAATAAGACTAACAAGAGTAAGGCACGACTAACAGGCCGTATTTAAAAGTACAACTAACAAGGGCTATAACCATGCACCATGCTATAACCACCAATTAGCATAACATGTCAAGCCCCATTCAACAAAATTGCATGCCAATTAATGCGTGTTGATTAACCAGTTTTATTTATGTGGCATTTCACATACGGTAGTCCCATTGGGGGTTGCTGCCCCTTGATGCAAAAAATTGTCTTACAATTATGTTGCCCAAAATCTTCTATTTCAAGCAACTAGGCACCCGAGACCACCTCCATTAGAGCCACCAAAAGTACTCTACTTTCAGTGCCCAAACAGCCCTAATCCGATCCAAGCTAGGGTTTTGTAACCATTGTAAGAATCCCAATCCGTATAGGTATCTCATGCCAATCAATTTAGGGTTAATATTATTAACCAATTCATGTCATTTCTTCATATATCTGATATATTCATTACAAGTTCCAATTTCATGCATCATGAATCAATCCAATTAATCATGACCAAAAGCAACCGAACACACAATATCATGCGATTCAACATTCAATCCCGATTTAGGGTTTCACCAGTAGCTCTGATACCACTGTAGGGTTTCGGGAGGCAAACAAGCCAAACAGAATAGAACAAAAACCCTCCAGGATGCAAGTGAAATGGGGTAAACCGGGTGTTCAAAAATTTTCATACCTAATTTTGGTTGATATCATTCACCTAACTATTGAGTTGAATCACAAAACCTAAACAGTTGACGTGTTCAAGCTCTTTATGGTATCCATGCGGGTCTTTCGGGATCACCATGCCTCCACCACATCCCGGTGGATGTGTTTCTCTTGCGCTCCCAGTGCTAGCTTACGTCCTCCAAGAAATTGTAGGAAAAGAGTGTGGCTGTCACCTTTTGAATACTAGGGCAAGAGCTTCAAATTTTTCACTATATGATGTATTTATAGTGAGACTCAACTTCCATGCCTAATGAGTTTGAAATCCCTAGTCCAATTAGGCTTTAATTTCGGGCTTAATAATTGATGCGAACCCCGATGGTATAAAGACCATGAAATGCGCCCAAGATGTGATTCAAGCTCCACAAGACATCAAAGAGACTGGGTTTAAAGACCCCCACCCCTAATCAACCTGTGACTAGAAACGAGAAGTATAGAANCATAGGATAAGAAACAATGTTAGGCAAACTTTTGCATATGAAATCACTAGGACTTACCTCAAATTGTTCCTTTTCAACCTCCTTCATTAGTTTGATGCATGGGACATGACTTGGAATGTTGGGAACACCAACTTCTTTAATGGACAGCAACTCACTTGATTCTTGAAGTTCATATTCACTTAATTCCTGAAAAGAAGACAACACAACAATAGAAGAAGACTTTGTTATGTTAGATGAAAGTATGGCTTCTCTGTAGGTCTTTCTCTCTTCACTCGGCTTAGGTTCATTGCACTCTTGTCTTCTCTCAACTTCGCACTCAATTTTTTCTCTCGAGAACTCTCCACTCTTCTTCCCCTCATGTTCACTCTTCTCACTTAAACTCTCGGTTGTTCTCTCGACTTTCCCCTCATCACTCATGCCCTCAACTTTCCCCTCTTTTTCTTTTCTCTCAACCTCACTTTGAAGTTTTCTTTGATCTTCCAAGACTTGTTGTGGTGAAAGTGGTATAAGCATGATTGACTTTTCTTGTTGTGGTTGAGACAAGTCTCCTTTTGTGGCCT
>KK899556.1:0-99665 GCA_000696445.1 Aquilaria agallochum
TCCTGAGCTCGTTCATGCTCCAAGGAGTGGCTCGAGCTCGTTCCCCTAATTCAAGGATATAGAATCTTTTGCCAAGCATTCCTTCTGAGCTCGTTCTTCTTTTTGTGTTTGGCTAATCGGTCGAGTTCAGTTGTCAAACCGAGGTTATTTCCTCTTTCTGCCGAATCACTCGTGCTTCACTTGGTAGCTGTATTGCTCCAAGTGGGCACTGGTCTTTGTAGGCGAGTAAGGAAGGTTTTTTCTCCTTGGTTTTTGGCCATTATGGGTCATCTCCCCTCTGCTTCTCCCAACCTTTCCATAGTCCCTTGTGCATACTTCCATTCGGGGGCTCCACTTCGGGGTTTCCACTTGCTTTGTTGCCTCAGAACTAAGCTGGTGAACCAAAATGTCATTTCACTCCGAAGTTTAATGGCGAACTTAAACCGGAGGAAACAGATTTCTGACTTCCCGTTATGCTGCCGGCAATAATATGCCATCTTCGTGCATCATGTTCCTTTAAACAGGCTTTTGTATGCCTTTTCCCTGCTTGATCAGTAGGGGTTTTGTCTTGTCTCGCCAAACGAGGTGGTTTACTGTTTTCTCGTAGCATTTTGCTTTAGGCATTGTTGGCAGTGAACCATATTTGCCGAGGGCTAAGGGCAGTCTCTCGGGGTTACCCACTCCGACGGGAGTCTTTCGGGTATTTTATTCCGAAGGCAGTCTTTCGGGTGCTGGTGCTTTTTTTCTTTTTAGCCATTCTCATCCTTTTTGGACGCATTTGTTCGCACCTCTTTTTGTGCGTTGTTCTGCNCTTCGTGGCATCCATCGCTCCTCCGAGGTCCCTTCGGCCGACGTTACCTTTTATGGGGACGAGCAAGGACCTCTCCCCGGGGTGATACCGTTTTCTTCGGGGTGTTCTTTATTTTTCCAAAGTCGGTTCATTCGTCCTATACTCGAGATGCGATATGGGAGTTTTCCGAGGTTGGTACGATAGGGCTTCCGAGGTCGTATACCTTAGGTGTTTGGCTCCCTCTTTCTCCGAAGTTAGTGGACCAGGGCGATAGCACTTCGGCCATCACAACAACTAGTTTATGATCAAAATGAAACATTCACAACTTGTTTACAATGAAATTGAAAGATTCAAAACAAGTTTCGAATCAAATGGAAACATTCATAACTTGTTCAAAATGGAATGGAACCATTCCAAACTAGTTTAGAATGCAGTGCAAACATTAACAACTTGTTTAGAATAAAATGGAAACATTCATAACTACTTTAGAATGAAATAGAAACACTTACAACTTGTTTAGACTGAAATGGAAACATCCACAACTAGTTTAGAATGAAATAGAAACATTCACAAATTGTTTCAAATGGAAATATTCACAACTAGTTTAGAACGAAATGCAAACATTCATAATCAGTTTAGAGTGGAGTAGAAATATTCACAACTAGTTTAGAATTTAGTGAAAACTTTCAAAAATAGTTTAGAATGAAATGGAAACATTCACAACTTGTTTAGAGTGAAATAAAAACATTCACAACTAGTTTAGAATGGAAACATGCACAACTAGTGTAAAATGAAATGGAAACATTCACAACTAGTTTAATATGAAATGGAAACAATCACAACTAGTTCAAAATGAAATGAAAACATCCAAAACTTGTTTAGAATGAATTGGAGACATGCACAACTTGTTTAGAATGAAATGGAAACATTCGTAACTAGTTTTGAATGAAATAGAAACATTCAGAACTTAAAACATGCACAACTTGTTTAGAATAAAATGGAAACATTCACAGCTTTTTTAGTTTTGGAATCAAACATTCACAACTTGTTTGCAAGTTGTTTAGAATGAAATAGAAACATTCATTACTTATTTGAATTGGAAACATTCATAACTAGTTTAGAATGAAATCGAAACTTTCATAACTAGTTTAGAACTAAATGCAAAGATTTACAACTAGTTTAGAATGGAAATGTTCACAAGTAGCTTAGAATGAAATGGAAACATTCCTAACTTGTTTGGAATGGAAACATTCACAACTTGTTTAGAAAGAAATGGAAACATTCACAACTAGTTTAGAATAAAATGGAAATTTCCATAACTTGTTTGGAATGGAAATATTCATCACTTATTTAGGATGAAATGGAAACTGGTTGTGAATGCTTCCATTCTAAACAAGATGTGAATATTTCCATTTTACTCTAAGCTAGTTGTGAGTCTTTCCATTCTAAACAACTTATGAATTTTTACATTTCATTCTAAATAAGTTATGACTGTTTCCATTTCATTCCAAACTAGTTGTGAATGTTGTCATTTCATTTTAAACTACTTGTGAATGTTTCCATTCTAAACATGTTTAGAAAGTTTCCATTTTATTCTAAACAAGTTGTGAATGTTCCCATTTTATTGTAAACTAGTTGTGAATGTTTCATTTCATTCTAAACTAGTTGTGAATGTTTCCATTTCATCCTAAACTAGCTGTGATTGTTTCAATTTCATTATACACAAGTTGTGAATGTTTCCATTTTATTCTAAACTAGTTCTGAATGTTTCTATTTTATTCAAAACTAGTTGTGAATGTTTTCATTTCATCCTAAACAAGTTGTGAAAGTTTACATTCCATTCACAACTTGTTTAGAATGTTTCCATCCCAAACAGGTTATGAATGTTACCATTTTTTTCTAAACAAGTTGTGAATGTTTCCATTTCATTCTAAAAAAGTGCTGAATGTTTCCATTTCTAAACAAGTTGAAAATGTTTCCATCTCAATTTAAACAAGTGCTAACTGATTGCATTTCATTCTAAACTATTTATGAATGTTTTTATTTCATTCTAAACAAGTTGTCAATGTTTTCATTTCATTCTAAACAAGTTATGAATGTTTCCATTTCAAGCCAAACTAGTTGTGAATATTTCTATTTCGTTCTAAACAAAATGTGAATGTTTCCATTGCATTCCAAATAGTTGTGAATGTTTACATTTCAACCTAAACATGTTGTGAACATTTTCTTTTCAATCTAACCAAGTAGTGAATGTTTTCATTTCATTATAAATTAGTTGTGATTATTTCGATTTCATTTTAAACAAGTTCTGAATGTTTCCATTACATTCTAAACAAGTTGTGAATGTTTCTATTTCATTCTAAAGTGGTTGTGAATGCCCATTTCATTCAAAAAAAAGTTGTGAATGTTTCCATTTTATTCCAAGCTAGTTATGAATGTTTCCATTTGATTCCAAATAAGTTGTAAATATTTCCAATTCATTCTAAACAAGTTGTGAATGTTTCCATTTTATTCCAAACTACTTGTGAATGTTTCCATTTCATTACAAACATGTTATGAATATTTCCATTTCATTGTAAACTAGTTGTGAATGTCTCCATTTCATTCTAAACTTTTCGTGAATATTTCTATTTCATTCTAATCGAGTTCTAATTGTTTCCCTTTAATTATAAACTAGTTGTGACTATTTCCATTCCAAACTAGTAGTCAACATTTCAATTTTATTCACAACTAGTTGTGAGTGTTTCCAAACAACCTGTGTATGTTCCCATTTCATGCTAAACTAGTTGTGAATGATTCCATTTCATTCTAAACTAATTGTGAATGTTTTCCTTCTAAAGAAGTTGTGAATGTTTCCATTTCATCCTAAATAGGTTGTGAATGTTTCCTTTTCTTTCTAAACCAGTTGTGAATATTTCTATTTCAATGTAAACTAATTGTTAATGTTTCTATTCAATTCTAAACTAGTTGTGAATATTTCCATTTCATTCCAAACTAGTTGCAAATGTTTCCACTTCAATCTAAACCAGTTGTACAGGTTTCCATTTCATTCTAAACAAGTTGTGGCAGATTCCATTTCATTCTAAACTAGTTGTGATTGTTTAAATTTCATTCTAAACAAATTGTGAATGTTTGCATTTCATTCTAAACTAGTTGTGAATGTTTCCATTTCATTCTAAACTAGTTGTGAATGTTTCCATTACATTTGAAACTATTTATGAACATTTTCATTTCATTCTAAGCGAGTTATGAATGTTTCCATATCATTATAAACAAGTTGTGAATGATTTCCATTTAAAACAAGATGTGAATGTTTCCTCTTCATTCTAAACTAGTTGTGACTATTTCCATTTCTTTTTGAACTAGTTGTGAATGTTTTCATTCTAAATAAGTTGTGACTACTTCCATTTCATTCTAAAGAAGTTCTGAATGTTTCAATTTAATTCCAAACTACTTGTGATTGTTTCCATTTCATTCTAAACAAGTTTTGAATGTTTTCATTTCATTCTAAACTAATGGTGGATGTTCCACTTTATTCTACACTAGTTGTGAATGTTTCTATTCCATTCTAAACAAGTTGTGAATGTTTCTATTTTATTTTAAACTTGTTGTGAATGGTTCCAGTCTAAACAAGATATGACTAATTCTGTTTCATTCCAAAGAAGTTGTGATGTTTTCACATCGTTCCAAACTAGTTGTGAATGTTTCCATTTCATTCCAAACTAGTTGTGAATAATTAAATTTCATTCCAAAATACCTGTGAATGTTTCCATTTTATTCTAAACATGTTGTGAATGTTTCCATTTCAATCTAAACAGGTTGTGAATGTTTACATTTCATTTTAAACTAGTTGTGAATGTTTCTGTTTCATTCTATACTAGTTTTGAATGTTTTCAATTCATTGTAAACAAGTTGTCAATGTTTCCATTTCATTCAAAACTAGTTGTGAATGTTTCTATTTCATTCTAAACATGTGGTGAATGTTTTTATTTTATTCTAAACTAGTTGTGAATGTTCAGAGTATTTATGAATGATTTTAGTTCACTCTAAACTAGTTATGAATATTTCCATTTCATTCAAAAAAAGTTATGAATGTTTCCATTTCATTCTAAACTAGTTGTGAATGCTTTTAATTCATTCTAACCTAGTTGTGACTGTTTCTATTTCATTCTAAACTAGTTCTGAATGTTTCCATTCCAATATAAACTAGTTGTGAGTGCTTCCATTCAAAACTAGTCATGACTGTTTAGAGTTCATTCTAAATAGGATGTGAATGTGTCCATTTCATTCTACACTAGTTGTGAACATTTCTGTTTCATTCTAAACTAGTTGTGAATGCTTTCAATTCATTCTAAACAAGTTGTGAACGTTTCCATTTTATTAACTAGTTGTGATGGTTTAGAATATTTATGAATGATTTCACTCATTCTAAACTAGTTGTGAATAATTCCATTTCATTCTAAACAAGTTGTGAATGTTTCCTTTGTAAACAAGTTATGAATGTTTCCCTTTCATTCTAAACTAGTTGTGAATGTTTTTAATTCATTCTAACTTAGTTGTGACTGTTTCTATTTCATTCTAACATAGTTGTGAATATTTTCCTTCCATTATAAACTAGTTATGAATGCTTCCATTCTAAACTAGTTGTGACTGTTTACATTTCATTGTAAACAGGTCATGAATGTGTCCATTTCATTCTACACTAGATGTGCACGTTTCCATTTCAATTTAAACTAGCTATGAATACTTCCATTCTAAACTAGTTGTGAGTGTTTATATTTCATTCTGAACATGTTATGAATGTTTCCATTTTATTCTAAATTAGTTGTGAATGTTTCCATCTCATTCTAAACAGGTTGTCAACATCTTCCTTTCATTCTCAACTACTTCTGTATATCTCTTTTTCATTCCAAACTAGCTCTATATGTTTCCATTCTAAACAAGTTGTGAATGTTTCCATTTCATTCTAAACAAGTTGTGAATGTTTCCATTCCATTCTAAACAAGTTATGAATGTTTCCATTCTAAACCTATTTTTAATGGAGTGGAAACATTTACAACTTATTTAGAATGGAAACATTCACTACTTGTTTAGAAAGAAATGGAAACACTAGCAACTTGTTTAAAATGAAATGGAAATAAACTCAAGTAGTTTAGAATCAACTGTAAACATTCACAACATGTTTAGAATGAAATGGAAACATTCACAACTAGTTTAGAATGAAAGCAAAGCACTCCCAACTTGTTTAGAAACATTCCTAGCTTGTTTAGAATGAAATCGAAACATTCACAACTTGTTTAGAATAAAGTGGAAACATGCAATAGAAAGATTCACAACTAGTTTAGAATGAAATGGAAACATTAGCAAATGGAAATGTTCACAACTAGTTATTACTATTTCCATTTCAAACTAGTTATGAATATTTCCCTTTATTTCTAAACATGGTGTAAATGTTTTCATTGTAAACTGGTTGTGAATACTTCCATTACATTCCAAACAAGTTCTGAATGTTTCCATTTCATTCTAAATAAGTTGTGAATGTTTTTATTCTACACTAGTTGTGATTGTTTCCATTTCAAATAAGATGTGAAAGTTTCCGTTTAGAACAAGTTGAAAATGTTTCCATTCCAAACAAGTTTTGAATGTTTTCATCTCATTCTAAACAAGTTGTCATTGTTTCCATTTCAATCTTAACAAGTTTTGAACTATTCTATTTCATTCTAAACAAGTTCTAAATGTTTCCATTTTATTCTAAATAAGTTCTAAATGTTTCTATTTCATTCTATACAAGTTGTGAATGTTTCAAATTCAATCTAGTTGTCAATGTTTCCATTTCATTGTAAATAAGTTGTGAATGTTTTCTTTTCAATCTAGACAAGCTGTGATTGTCTCTATTTTATTCTAAACATGTTGTGAATGTTTCCAATTCATTCTCAACTTTTTGTGAATGCTTATACTTCATTCTAAATAAGATCTGAATGTTTTCAATTCATTCTAAAAAAGTTGAAAATGTTTCCATTTCATATGGGCTGTTAGAGTTTTCATTTTATTCTAAAGTAGTTGTGATTGTTTCCATTTCATTCTAAACAAGTTGTGAATATTTCCATTTTATTCTAAACAATTTTTGAATGGATGCATTTCATTCTAAACAAGTTGTGAATGTTTCCATTTTATTCTAAACAATTTTTGAATGTTTGCATTTCATTCTAAACAAGTTGTCTATGTTTCCATTTCATTCTAAATGAGTTCTCAATGTTTTTATTTCATTCTAAACATGTTATGAATGTTTCCACCCTAACTATTTGTGAATGTTTCCGTTTCATTCTAAACTAGTTGTGAAAGTTACCCTTTCATTCTAAACAAACTGTGAGCGTTTCTATTTCATTCTAAAAAAGCTGTGAACATTTCCATTTTTTTCTAAATAAGTTGTGAATGTTTCTAAGTGATTTTAAAAAACTTTTGAATGTTTCCATTTCATTCTAAACAAGTTGTGAATATTTGCATTTCATTCTAAACAAGTTGTTAATGTTTCATTTAATTCTAAATAAGTTATGAATGTTTCCAATTTTGAACTAGTTCTGAATGTTCCCATTTCATTCTAAACTAGTGGTGAATGTTTTCATTTCATTCTATGCAAGTTGTGAATATTTTCATTTCATTCTAAACAAGTTGTTAATGTGCACATTTCATTCTAAATAGGTTCTTAATGTGTACATTTCTTTCTAAACAAGTTATGAATATTTCCATTTCAAACTAGTTGTTAATGTTTCCATTTCATTCATAACAAGTTTTGAATCTTTCTATTTTATTCTAAACAGGTTGTCAATGTTTCCAACTCATTCTAAATAAGTTGTGAAGGTTTCCATTTCTTTCTAAACAAGTTTTGAGTGTTTTATTTTCATTACAAACAAGATGTGAATGTGTCTATTCCAAACTAGTTATGAATGTTTCCATTTTGATTCTTAACTACTTGTGAATGTTTCCATTTCATTCTGAAAATGTTGTGAATGTTTCCATTTCATTTGAAACAAGTTGTGAATGTTTTCATTCCATTCTAAACAAGTTGTAAATGTTTGCATTTCAATCTAAACAAGTTCTGAATATTTCTATTTCATTCTAAACAAGTTGTGAATATTTCTATTTCAAACAAGTTGTGAATGTTTCCATTTAATTCTAAACAAGTTTTGAATATTTTCATTTCATTCTAAATTACTTGTGAATGTTTTCATCTCATTTTAAGCTGGTTGTCAATATTTTATTTTCACTCTAAACTACTTGTGCATCTCCTTTTTCATTCCAAACTAGCTCTGTTTGTTTCCATTCTAAACAAGTTGTGAATGTTTCCATTTTATTCTAAACAAGTTGTGAATGTTTTCATTCCATTCTAAACAAGTTATGAGTGTTTTCATTCTAAACCTGTTTTGAATGGAGTCAAAACATTTACAACTTGTTTTAAAAGGAAACATTCATTACTTGTTTAAAATGAAATGGAAACACTAACAACTTGCTTAAAATTAAATGGAAACAAACAAAACTAGTTTAGAATCAATTGTAAACATTCACAACATGTTTAAAATGAAATGGAAATGTTCACAACTAGTTTAGAATGAAAGGAAAGCATTCTTGACTTTTTTAGAACCATTCCCAGCTTGTTTAGAATGAAATGGAAACATTCAAAACTTGTTTAGAATAAAATAGAAACATGAAATAGAAAGATTCAAAACTAGTATAGAATGAAATAGGAACATTAACAAACGGAAACATTCACGACTAGTTGTGGATGTTTCCATTTCAAACTAGTTGTTAATATTTCCATTTATTTCTAAACATGTTGTTAATGTTTTCATTCTAAACTGGTTAAGAATGCTCCCATTACATTTCAAACAAATTCTGAATGTTTCCATTTCATTCAAAACATGTTTCCATTTTATTTTAAACAAGTTGTGAATGTTTCTATTCTACACTAGTTGTGATTATTTCCATTTCAAATAAGTTGTGAAAGTTTCCAATCTAAACAAGTTGAGAACGTTTCCATTTCAAACAAGTTTCGAATGTTTCCATCTCATTCTAAACAAGTTGTCATTGTTTCCATTTCAAACTTAACAAGTTCTGAACTATTCTATTTCACTCTAAATAAGTTCTGAATGTTTCCATTTCATTCTAAATAGGTTATGAATGTTTCCCTTTCATTTTATACAAGTTGTGAATGTTCCAATTTCAATCTAGTTGTCAATGTTTCGATTTTGTTCTAAATGAGTTGTGAATATTTCATTTTCAATCTAAACAAATTATGATTGTCTCCATTTCATTCTAAACATGTTGTGAATGTTTCCAATTCATTCTCAACATTTTGTGAATGTTTCCACTTTATTCTAAATAAGTTCTAAATGTTTCCAATTCATTCTAAAAAGGTTGTAAATGTTCCTATTTTATACTGGTTGTGAAAGTTTCCATTTCATTCTGAACTAGCTATGATTGTTTCCATTTCATTCTAAACAAGTTGTGAATATTTCCATTTTATTCTAAACAATTTCTGAATGTTTGTATTTCATTCTAAACAAGTTGTGAATGTTTCCATTTTATTCTAAACAATTTCTGAATGTTTAATTTCATTGTAAAGAAGTTCTGAATGTTTCCATTTCATTCTAAATAAGTTATCAATGTTTCTATTTCATTCTAAACATGTTGTGAATGTTTCCACCCTAACTATTTGTGAATGTTTCCATCTCATTCTAAACTAGTTGTGAAACTTACCATTTCCTTCCAAACAAACTGTGAATATTTCTATTTCATTCTAAAAAAGTTGTGATCATTTCCATTTTTTTTAAACAACTTGTGAATGTTTCCAATTGATTTTAAACAACTTTTGAATGTTTCCATTTCATTCTAAACAAGTGGTGAATATTTGCATTTCATTCTAAACAACATGTGAATGTTTCCATTTTATTCCAAACAATTTCTGAATGTTTGCATTTCATTCTAACCAAGGTGTGAATGTTTCTATTTTATTCTAAACAATTTCTGATTGTTTGATTTCATTCTAAACAAGTTGTGAATGTTTCCATTTCATTCTAAATAAGTTCTTAAAGTTTCTATTTCATTCTAAACATGTGAATGTTTCCACCTTAACTATTTGTTAATATTTCCGTTTCATTCTAAACTAGTTGTGAAACTTACCATTTTATTCTAAACAAGCTGTGAATGTTTCTATTTTTTTCTTAAAAAGTTGTGAACATTTCTTTTTTTTTTTAAACAACTTGTGAATGTTTTCAAGTGATTTTAAACAACTTTTGAATGTTTCCATTTCATTCTAAAGAAGTTGTGAATATTTTCATTTCATTCTTAACAAGTTGTTAATGTTTCATTTAATTCTAAACAAGTTATGAATGTTTCCAATTTGAACTGGTTGTGAATGTTTCTGTTTCGTTCTAAACTAGTGGTGAATGTTTCCATTTCATTCTAAGCACGTTGTGAATATTTTCATTCCATTCTAATAAGTTCTTAATGTGTACGTTTCATACTAAATAGGTAACTAATGTGTACATTTCTTTGTAAACAAGTTATGAATGTTCCCATTTCAAACAAGTTGTTAATGTTTCCATTTCATTCAAAGCAAGTTTTGAATCTTTCCATTTGATTCTAAACAAGTTGTCAATGTTTTCAACTCATTCTAAATAAGCTGTGAAGGTTTTCATTTCATTCTAGGCAAGTTTTGAATGTTTCCTTTTCGTTCTAAACAAGATGTGAATGTGTCCATTCCAAACTAGTTATGAATGCTTCCTTTTTGATTCTTAACTACTCGTAAAAGTTTTCATTTCATTCTAAAAAAGCTGTGAATATTTCCATTTCATTCGAAACAAGTTGTGAATGTTTCAATTCCATTCTAAACAAGTTATAAATGTTTGCACTTTGATCTAAAGAAGTTCTGAATATTTCCATTTCATTCTAAACAAGTTGTGAATATTTCTATTTCAAACAAGTTGTGAACATTTCAATATACTTCTAAACAAGTTGTCAATGTTCTGATCTTATTCTAAATATGCTGTGATTATTTCCATTCCATTATAAACAACTTCTAAATGTTTCTATTTTATTCTAAACAAGATGTGAATGTTTCCATTTCAAACTAGTTGTGAATGTTTGCATTTTGATTCTAAACTAGTTGTGAATATTTCCATTTAATTCTGAAAAAGTTGTGAATGTTTCCATTCCATTCTCAACAAGTTGTAAATGTTAACACTTTATTCTAAACAAGTTCTAAATATTTCCATTTTATTCTAAATAAGTTGTGAATGTTTCCATTTCAAACTAGTTGTGACATTTTTCTCTCATTCTAGGAAAGTTATGAATGTTTCTATTTCAGTCGAAACAAGTTGTGAATAATTTCATTCTATTTTAAAAAAGTTCTGAGTGTTTCCATTTCATTCTAAATGAGTTGTGAATGCTTACATTTCATTCTAAACATGTTCTGAGCATTTCAATTTCATTCCAAACAAGTTGTGAATGTTTTCATTTGATTCTAAACAATTTGTGAATGTTTCCATTTCATTCTAAATAAGTTCTGAATGTGTTCATTACATTTTGAACAAGGTGTGATTGTTTCCATTTCAAACTAGTTGTGAATGTTTCTCGTCTATTCTAAACTATTTTTGAATGTTTGCATTTCAATCTGAAGATGTTGTGAAAGTTTCCATTTCAATCTAAATGAGTTGTGAATGTTTTCATTTCATTTGAAGTAAGCTTTGAATGTTTCCATTTCATTTTAAAAAAGTTGTGAATGTTTCATTTATTTTTAGCTGTGAATGTTTCCATTCCATTCTAAATAATTTATGAATGTTTCCATTTCATTTCAAACCACTTGTGAATGTTCCAATTTCATTTTAAAATAGTTGTAAGTGTTTCAATTTCATTCTAAACAAATTGTGAATGTTTACATTTCATTCTAAACAAGTTGTGAATGTTTCCATTTTATTCTAAAGAAGTTGTGAATGTTTCCATTTCAAACAACTTCAAAAGGAGTTAAGAAAACCTTGTTAAACTAGGACTCAAACACCTAATTTGCACATGTTTAATGTGTGCAATGAATTCCTCTTATCCTATGTGACCTGAAGTACTTCCATGGCCCAATTACATCCTAAATAATGTAAATGAATAGGAAAATGAAATAAAATATGCTACAACACAAGATTGGCCCTAAAAATTCTGAAATAGCCCTCTCGGGTGAACTTAAAGGCTCCCTAGGGTTCTTGGTGATCTCTTCAACTTCCAGTGTGAATAATTGAGTTCTATTGGCTTGAGACCATCTCTTAGATATTAAAAATAGGTCTTGAGATTTTAGGGTTGAAAGATTCACCTTGTGGAACAAAAAGGATCCTAAACACTTCAAAGGGGCTCCAAAGGTGCACTTGACAGTTGCCTTTGTTGTTCTTTGCCTTGTGACTTGTCTAGGCACTCTAGATGTGAGTACCAAGCTTAGCCATCATCTCTATATGATTCCTTAAATGTTTCAATAGTTCCTTCTGGAAATCCAAGTCCATGCTCCGTGAAATAGCTTTAGACAAAAGCTTGAAGTGCACTAGAGAGCTTATTAGCCTTCTTCCTTATCTTTCATCTTAGCCCGAAGTTTGCACAATTTTCATCTTAACTTGAAGTTTGCACAATTCTTCCTTAACTTGAAGTTTGCAAGATTTTCATCTTAACTCTACACATCACTTTCATTGCCTTTGTTATCTCAAAAACATTATTTCCATAACTAGAAATAGTGTTGGAATAATTTACCCTAGGGATGCTGTATGCAACCAAAAAAAATTTACCTAAACTCACACAAGTGTTAAGGTCATAGAAAGAACAAGTTATGCATGTTAAGACAATAGTTTGCATAGGCCACTCAAACAAAGAAGAATCGAATACAGTGCGGCCTAAACTAATAACAAAACAAGGATTCACAAATTTCAAAAAAATCCTAAGCATTTTAAATAAAATAAGAATTGAGTAAATAGGATTAAGTGAAACCAATCTAGTGGCAAACTTATTTTTCCATGTATATGCACCACAAAAGCATGAAATTTATTAATGGAATATGACACAAAACAAAAGACTCACCATATCTCCTCAAAGTCTGAATTTAAAACTAGAATTTTCACTTAAAATAAATACTTTCAAGTTTGGACATAAAGCAAAAACATCAACGCTCATAAGTTTCTTAATGCACTTGTCATGACAAAAAAATGCTTGCTGGAAATTAAAATTGATGCACAAAAATGGGCTAAACACGAATGGGAATCAAAGAAGTATGTAATGCATGCGTAAGAACTAATTTATGCATGAAAAATTCCAATGAAGTATATTTAACTTGAGGCAAAACAAAACAATGTGAGATTGATGCAAAACAAACAAAATCAAAAACAAAAGACACCAAAATTTATTTTAGTATAGAGAAACTCATGGAAGTCAAATGAGCATTTGACAAAACCAAAGAATTAGGAGACTTAAAACCCTATTTTTTCAAAGTTTCATGCTTACTTCCTTCTCTTAATCTAGTTTCACGAAAACCATTCTTCAAATAACCTCCATAGTAAACACACATCGTTTGAGATCTTCATGCAAAACCACATTAAATCTAGGAGTAAGGAAGAAATACATTATAGTGGCTGGACTTAGTCTCTATGTATCTTCCTTGGGTGTAGGAATCACAAAATTTTCACCTTTCCACTCATTTGACTTTAGGTGGAGTTGCAACAATTTCTTTCCCTAGAACCAAAAGGTATAAAGTAATGTTAGGCAAAATCATGCACGTGAAATCACTAGGACTTACCCCAAATTGTTCCTTTTTAACCTCCTTAGTTGGTTCGATGCATGAGTCATGACTTTGAATATTAGGAACACAAACTTCTTGGATGGGTAGTAACTCACTTGATTCTTGTAGCTCATCTCCACTTAAGTCTTGAGAAAGAAGACAACACAACACTAGAAGAAAACTTTGTTATGTTAGGTCCTTACATCACTCAGTTTTGCAATATAGCACTTTTTCTTTCCACTCAACTTCCTCTTATACTTTTCTCTTATGAACTCTCCAATCTTCTTCCCCTCAAGTTCACTCATCTTACTTGACCTCTTGGTTATTCTCTTGGCTTTCCACTCTTCACTATTGCCCTCAGCTTTCCCCTCAATTTTCTTTTTCCTATCGGCCTCACCAAAGAACCTTTTTTTATCATTAGCAATCTCCCTTGCCTCAGGTGCATCTTTAGGTAAAGGTGTGGACTCATCTTGTTGAGGTTGAGACAAGCCTCCCTTGGTAGCCTTCACTCTTGGCTTTAGTGCTCCTTTGGCTGATACTCCCCTCCATGTGGAGCTCTATCCTTGAGACATCTCAAATGCCCTGGACCCTTTGATGGTGCTTTTAGGCTAAGTGGTATGGTGAAGCAAATCTTCCATGTTGACATAACGCACCATCTCCACTTTGTTGGCTATCTCAAGATTGAGACCATTGACAAATCTAGAAATGGTGGCCTCCTCATCCTTAATGATGTTGGCTCAAGTCAAGGTCATCTCTAAGTCTTTGTGGTAGTCCTCCATACACCTTTAGCCTTATGCTAGCCTTTGAAGCTTGAGGTGTTGATATCTATAGTAGTAGCTAGGCACAACTTTCCTCTTCATTAATCCTTTAAGGGCTTTCCATGTCTGTACAGGCTCCTCCTCATTCTTTCTCTTAGAAGTAATATCCTGATTCCACCATACAAGACCATAGTCAGTGAAATTTATGGTAGCTAATTTAACCTTCTTTTCCTCAGAATAATGGTGGCAATCAAACACCATCTCAATCTTTTGCTCCCACTCCCAATATGCATAAAGATCACTCCTCCCTTGGAAGGATGGAATGGTAAGCTTTATGGAGTTCAGATTGTTATCCTCCCTTGGCTTCCCCACCTTGGAAGCCCATGGTCATGCGAAGCACCTTCTTCCTCCTCATGGCCATCTCTACTTGCACCTCTCCTTGGTTGCAAGATAGGCTTAGGTTTCCTTGGAAGTCTCAATTTTATTTCCTCAATCTTCCCCATAAGTCCATTAAGGGTTTTTTAAAGTTCCTTTATGGTGGGCTCCTCATTGTGCCTTACTTCAATCTTCCTATCCTCCTAGCCCTACATACTCCGGAAATCGAAGATCGTCACACACTGACCTCACATGTTTTCACTAAAAAAATGAACACTCAAACACTCAATTTTTTAGTGAGAATATTGCTATTAAAGAGTCCTAAAAAGTTATAATAAAACTTTCCTCGAAGCACAGAAGAAAACTTTAATTCTTGAAAACAATTTTGATTCCAAAATAGAGGTAGGCTAAACAAGCTTTAAAAGACTCTAGGAAGCTCTTGCAATTTATGATCACAAGAACCACAAAAAAAAGCTTTTGGACCAAAACAAAGGGTTTGGGTTTGTGCGCACAAAAAGCAATCACAATGTGCAAGCTTCTTTTGCCAACTCTTACCTTTTCTGTTCTTTTATTTCTTCTTTCTTTCTTTTTTAAACCTCTTTTTTTCCTTGCTGTTTTGTGGCTAAAACATATTATTCTTGAAGTTCCTTTCTGCCAAAGACAAAAGATTAGTTTTTTTTTTTTGGCTAACATAAGAAACTTATGAAAACTTGCACAGTTTGAAACAACCTTTTTGCACCAAAACTTCCTAAAATTGGATCCTTCTTTTTTTTTTTGGGTATTTTCTTTACTCTAGCATGCTAGAAACAATGAAAACAAGGAAGATTAGTATGGCTAGACATGAAAACAAAAGATAAGAAACAAAAGAGAACCAATGAACAAAAATTGAAAGCTAGGAAACCCTAGTTTGATGCCTTTTGTTGTTTTTGTTGTTTTGGTTGGAAACAAGGCTTGGAAAAAAAACAGACCTAAAACAAGAAGAAAAGGATTAAAAGGAGAATTAAATCACCAAATTATTGGAAAAAATTGAAGTAAAAATGAAGAGAAACAAGATCACAAAAATATGTCCTTCATATGGAACTTGTGGAACTAATACCAATTGATGTGAACCCCAATGGTATAAAGACCATGAAATGTGCCTAAGATGTTTTCCAAGTTGCACAAGACATCAAAGAGACTAGATTTTAAGCCCCCACACCTAATCAACTCATGATTAGAAACAAGAAGTATAAGACAACCAACAACACAAGCAACTTGTGCACCAAGGTAGTCCTCAAAGAACAAAATAGATTTTCTCTCCAAAGTAGCAATATTATTTCGTCCAAATGCTCTATTTTACAACTAGAATATGTGCCAATTTATATGCTAAAACTAGGGCAAAAATCAGGCCACATTTCGCAGCCAAACCATAAGTTCAAAGGAGTTAAGGAAACTTAGTCAAACAAGGACTCAAACACCTAATTTGCACAGGTTTAATGTGTGTAGCAAATTCTTCTTATCCTATGCAACCTGAATCACGTCCATGGAACTAATTAGATCCTAAACACTCTATAAATAAATAGAAAAATAAACTAAAATATGATACAACACAAGATTGGCTTTAAAAACTCCAAAATAGCCATCTCGGATGCACTTAAGGACTTCGTATGGTTGTTGCTTGTGTATTCAACTTCCAACTTGAATAATTGAGTTCCATTGGATTTAGACCTTCTCTTAGATGTTGAAAAGAGTTCTTGACACTTCAGGGCTCAAATATTCAGCTTGGGGAAGAAAATGACTCTTAAACACTTCAAGGGGGCTCCAAAGGTGCACTTGACGAGTGCCCTTGTTGTTCCTTGTCATGTGACTTATCTTAGGCACTCTAGAATTGAGCACCAAGATTGGTCACCATCTTCGTACGATTCCTTGAATAATCTAGTAGCTCCTTGTGAAAATCCAAGTTCATGCTCCATGAAATAGTTTGAGACAGAAGCTTGAAGTGCACTAGTGCGCTGCTTAGCATTCTTCCTTATCATTGGTCCACTAGTTATCTTCAATGGGTCCCTACCATCCTTGGTTTTGCCTTCCTTGATCATAACAAGTTATGAATATTTCCAATTCATTCTAAACTAGTTTTGAATTGTTCCATTTCATTTTAAACAAGTTGTGAAAGTTTCCAATTCATTCTAAACAAATGTGAATGTTTCCAATTCATTCTAAACTAGTTGTGAATGTTTCCAATTCATTCTAAACTATTTGTGAATGTTTCCATTTCATTCTAAACTAGTTGTGAATGTTTTTATTTCATTCCAAATAAGTTGTAAATCTTTCCATTTCATTCTAAACAAGTTATGAACGCATCCACTCTAAACTAGTTATGAATGTTTGCATTTCATTCTAAACAAGTTGTCAATGTTTCTATTGCATTCTAAACATGTTTCCATTTTACTGTAAACAAATTATGAATGTTTTTATTCTGAATTCATTGTGAATCTTTCCATTTAAAACAACTTGTGAATGTTTACATTCTAAATAAGTTGTGATTGTTTCCATTTCATTCTAAACTATTTGTGAATGTTTCCATTTTATTCTAAAAAGGTTGTAAATATTCTATTTCACTCTAAACTATTTGTGAATCTTTCTTTTTCAAACAAGTTGTGAATCTTTCTAATTCATTCTAAACTAGTGGTGAATGTTTCCGTTCTGAACAAGTTGTGAATGTTTCCATTTCATTTTAAACAAGTTGTGATTATTTTTATTTCATTCTAAACAAGTTTTGAATGTTTCCATATTTTTCCAAAGAAGTTGTAAAAGTTTCCATTTCATTTCAAACAAGTTATAAATGTTTCTCTTTCATTCTAAACTTGTTCTGAATGGTTCCATTTCATTCTAAACAAGTTGTGTTTGTTTCCATTTCATTCTAAACAAGTTGTTATTGTTTCCATTTCATTCTAAATAAGTTATGAGTGTTACCATTTCAGTCCAAACAGGTTGTTAGTGTTTCCATTATGTTCAAAAGAACTTGTGAATGTTTCCATTTCATTCCAAATAGGTTGTGAATGTTTCCATTTCATTCTTAATAAGTTGTGAATGTTTCCATTTCATTCTTAATAAGTTGTGAATAATTCCATTTCAATTTAAACAAGTTGTGAATGTTTCCATTTCATTCCAAACATATTACGAAAATTTCCATTTCATTCTAAACAAGTTGTAAGTGCTACCATTTCAGTCCAAACAGGTTGTGAATGTTTCCATTTTATTCTAAATAAGTTGTGAATGTTTCCATTGTTAGTGTTATTTGTAGAAGCCAATCATGAGATGTTTGTATATTGGACATTGAGGCATCATATTTTTTTGAGCCTTTAATTTAGTAATTATGTTTGACGTTCTGTTTCTGCATAAGGTAATAAACATAATTATAACCCTAAAGTAATGATATTCTTAAATGTCCTTGGTCTAGTATTATCATGGAGTGGGTTCTAATAATACATAAAAACTAGCATATATGGAGACTAATATAAGTTATGTAGTCTATATATGGGTACAAGTTAGAGAACTTGTCTATTGGACTGACCCACCATGAGACTGCTACATGGATCGTTATATGAGTGTTATAAATGATTCTCATAGTGATTATGTATATGTAGTCCTTTGACCTAAGGTTATAAAGGTTCCCTAGATGTGAGTCACATACTTTGAAACTTCCCTTGGTTGCTCGTAACTGAGTGAACTTCAAGGAGGTCATTGGGTATGTCACATATCATGTGGAGGGTTTTGTATTAACAAGATGGGATTTTTCCCTCCTATGTAATGGGAGTGATATCTTTGTGCCCCTTGATAGAGTGAGACTAAGAAAATGCATGGCCATGCTCGGATGAGTTGATATACGATATCAATGTCATCAATTTAAGTTAGTCTACTTGGTAATCAAGAAACCATAGAATAGGCTACACTAGAATGACACATTTCATGTCTCGTGCTTAGTCTTGATATCTTGGACAAAGGACCAATGGCATACACGGATAATGATCATAAAGGTTTAGTCGAATCATCGACAATCTTGTCACTTGAGTAGCAATGATGTGTTGCTAGACACCGCTCATTGTCTATGATCATAAATGTATGATCATTGCCAATGTGATAGAAGCCTATTGGGTTGCCTATATAGAGCCAATTGGATTATTTGAATGTGTGGACTGAATTGTTTGGTCTTGGTTTCATGATAATTTCGTATTAATAATTAGCCAAAAAGTTGAGCCATTATTAGGCCCAAAATTAAAGCCTAATTGTATTAGGGCTTTGAAACCCATTAGGCTTGGGAGTTGAGTCTCACTATAAATACATCATATAGTGAGAAATTTGCAGCTCTTGCCCTAGCCTCCTTAAGGAAAAAATCAGAAGAGTTCTAAAAGTTCCAACCGCACTCTTCTTTTGCCATTCCCTGGAGGATGCAAGCTAGCACTGCGAGCACAAGAGGAATGAATCTACCGGGATGTAGAGGAGGCATAGTCATCCCGAAAGGCTCGTGTGGATACCATAGAGAGCTTGAATACATTAACTATGCAAGTTTTGTGATTCAACTCAACAGTTGGGTAAAAGATCTCAACCAAGCTCGATATAAAATTTTGAGCACCCGATTTACCCTGTTTTACTTGGATCCTTGAGGGTTTCGGTTACATTTCACTATGCTTGTTTGGCTCCAGAAACCCTACATCCATTTCATTCTAAACAACTTATGAATGTTTCCATTTCACTCCACTCAAGTTGTGAAAGTTTCCACTTCATTCTAAACTAGTTGTGAATATTTCCATTTCATTCTAAACAAGTTGAGAATGTTACCATTTCAGTCCAAACAAGTTATGAATGTTTCCATTTCATTCCAAACAGGTTGTGAATGTTTCCATTTCATTGCAAATAAGTTGTGAATCTTTCCATTGTATTCCAAACTAGTTGTAAGTGCTATCATTTCATTCTAAAGAAGTTGTGAATGTTTCCATTTCATTCCAAACAAGTTGTAAATGTTTCCATTTCATTCCAAACTAGTTGTGAGTGTTTTCATTCCATTCCAAACTAGTTGTGAGTGTTTCCATTCCATTCCAAACCAGTTGTTAATATTTTCATTTCATTCTAAATAAGTTGTGAATGTTTCCAATTCATTCTAAATAGGTTATGAATGTTTCCATTCCAAACCCGTTATGAATGTTTTCACTTCATTCTAAACTAGTTGTCAATGTTTTCATTTCATACTAAAGATGTTATGAGTGTTTCCATTTAAGTCTAAATAAGTTTTGAATGTTTCTATTTTATTCCTAACAAATTATAAAGGTTCACATTTTATTATGGGCTAGTTGTGATTGTTTCCCTTTCATTCTAAACTAGTTGTGAATGTTTCCATTTCATTCTAAACTTTTTGTGAATATTTCTATTTCATTCTAATCAAGATGTGTTTTTTTTCCATTTAATTCTAAACTAGTTGTGACGTTTCCGTTCTAAACTAGTAGTTGACGTTTCAATTTCATTCACAACTAGTTGTGAATGTTTCTAAACAACTTGTGAATGTTCCCATTTCATTCTAAACTAGTTGTGAGCAATTCAATTTCACTCTAAACTAGTTGTGAATGTTTTCCTTTTCAACAAGTTGTGAATATTTCCATTTTATTCTACACAAGTTGTGAATGTTTCCATTTCACTCTAAACTAATTGTGAATATTTCCTCTTCATTGTAAACTAATTGTGAAAGTTTCCATTTCATTTTAAACTTATTGTGAATATTTCCATTTCATTCCAGACTAGGTGTAAATGTTTCTACGTCAATCTAAACTAGTTGTCAAGGTTTCCATTTCATTATAAACAAGTTGTGACTGATTCCATTTCATTCTGAACTACTTCTGAACGTTTTCATTTCATTCTAAACTAGTTGTGAATGTTTCTGTATTATTATAAACAAGTTGTGAATGTTTCCATTCAAAATAAGTTGTGAATGTTTTCCAATTCAAACAAGATGTGAATGTTTCATTTTCATTCTAAATTGGTTGTAACTATTTCAATTTCATTCTAAACTGGTTGTGAATGTTTTCATTGTAAATAAGTTGTGATTGTTTCCATTTCATTCTAAACAAGTTCAAAATGTTTCAATTTAATTCTAAACAAGTTGCGAAAGTTTTCATTTCATTCTAAACTAGTGGTGAATGTTTCCACTTCACTTGTTGTGAATGTTTTTATTCCATTATAAACAAGTTGTGAATGTTTTCATTCCATTCAAAACAAGTTATAAAAGTTTCCATTTTATTCCAAACAAGTTGTGAATGTTTCTATTACAAATGGCTTGTGAATATTTCTATTTGTAGATGTTTCCATTCCATTCTAAATTAATTGTGAATGTTTCCATTTCATTCTAAAGATGTGCTGAATGTTTCCATTTCATTCTAAACTAGTTCTGAATGTATCCATTCCAAATAAGTTGTGAATGCTTAGAATTCATTCTAAAGTAGTTGTGAATGTTTTCTTTTCATTCTAAACTTGTTGTGAATGTTAAAAATTCAATATAGAGTAGTTGTGAATGTTTCCGTTTCATTCTAAATTAGTCATGAATATTTTATTTCATTCCAAACTAGTTGTGAATGTTTCCATTTTATTCCAAACTAGCTATGAATGTTTCCATTTTATTCTGTACATGTTGTGATTTCCATTTCAATCTAAACAGCTTGTGATTGTTTACATTTCATTTTAAACTAGTTGTGAATGTTTCTGTTTCATTTTAAACTAGTTGTGAATGTTTTGAATTCATTCTGAACAAGGTGTGGATGTTTCCAATTTATTCAAAACTAGTTGTGAATGTTTCCATTTTATTCTAAACATATTGTGAATGTTTCCATTTAATTCTGTATTAGTTGTAAACGTTTAGAATATTTATGAAAGTTTCTACTTCAATCTAAACTAGTTGTGAATGTTTCAATTTCTTTCTAAACAAGTTGTGAATGTTTCATTTGTAACAAGTTGTGAAATTTTACATTCATTTTAAAATTGTTTTGAATGTTTCCGTTTCGTTCTAAATAGGTTGTGAATGTTTTTCATTCATTCTAACCTAGTTGTGATAATTTCAATTTCATTCTAAACTAGTTGCGAATGTTTCCATTCCATTTTAAACCAATGATGAAGGCTTTCATTCTAAACTAGTTGTGGCTATTTACATTTCATTCTAAACATGATCTGAATGTGTCCATTTCGTTCTATACTAGTTGTGAATGTTTCCATTTAAATCTAAACTAGCTGTAGACGCTTCCATTTTAAACTAGTTGTGAATGTTCATATTTCAATCTAAACAAGTTGTGAATGTTTCCATTTCATTCTAAATTAGTTGTGATGTTTCCATCTCATTCTAACCTAGTTGTCAATATTTTCTTTTTATTCTAAACTACTTGTGTATATCTCCTTTCCATTCCAAACTAGCTGTGTATGTTTCCATTCTAAACAAGTTATGAATGCTTCCATTTCATTCTAAACAAGTTGTGAATGTTTTCATTTCATTTTAAACAAGTTATGAGTGTTTTCATTCTAAACTTGTTTGGAATGGAGTGGAAACATTTTCAATTTGTTTAAAATGGAAACATTCACAACTTATTTAGAATGAAATGGAAACATTAGCAACTTGTTTTAAATGAAATAGAAACAAACTCAACTAGTTTATAGTGAAATTTAAACATTCAAAACTTGTTCAAAATGAGATGGAAGGATTCACAACTAGTTTAGAATGAAATGAAAGCATCCTCAATTTGTTTAGAAACATTCCAGCTTGTTTAGAATGAAATAGAAACATTTACAATTTGTTTACAATAAAATGAAAACACAAAATAGAAAATTAACAACTAGTTTAGAATGAAATGGGAACGTTCACAACTAGTTGTGGATGTTTCCATGTCAAACTAGTTGTGAATATTTCCATTTATTTCTAAACACGTTGTGAATGTTTTTATTCTAAAATGGTTGTGATTGTTTCCATTACATTCTAAACAAGTTTTGAATGTTTATACTCTACACTAGATATGATTGTTTCCATTTCAAATAAGTTGTGAAAGTTTCCATTCCAAACAAGTTGAGAATGTTTTCATTCCAAACATGTTGTGAATGTTTACATCTCATTATAAACAAGTTATCAATGTTTCCATTTCAATCCTAAGAAGTTCTGAATGATTCTATTTCATTCTAAGTAAGTTGTAAATGTTTCCTTTTTGTTCTAAATAGGTTCTGAATGCTTCCCTTTTGTTCTATACAAGTTATGAATGTTTCAATTTCAATCTAGTTGTCAATGTTTCTATTTCATTCTAAATAAGTTGTCAATGTTTCCATTTCATTTTAAACAAGTTGTGAGTGTTTCCATTTTATTTTAAACATGTCGTGAATGTTTCATATCCATTCTAAACATGTTGTGAATGTTTCCAATTCATTCTAAACATTTTGTGAATGTTTCCACTTCAATCTAAATAAGTTCTGACTATTTCCATTTCATTCTAAACAAGTTATAAATGTTTTTATTTCATACTGGTTGTGAAAGTTTCAATTCCATTCTAAGCTAGTTATGAAAGTTTCCATTTCATTCTAAAAAAGTTATGAATGTTTCCATTTTATTCTAAACAATTTCTGAATGTTTGCATTTCATTCTAAACAAGTTGTGAATGTTTCCATTTCATTCTAAATGAGTTCTAAATGTTTCTATTTCATTTTAAACATGTTGTCAATGTTTCCACCCAAAACTAGTTGTGAATGTTTCCATTTCATTCTAACCTAGTTGTGAAAGTTACCATTTCATTCTAAACAAGCTATGAATGTTTCCATTTCATTCTAAAAAGGTTGTGAACATTTACATTTTTTTCTAAACAAATTGTGAATGTTTCCAAGTGATTTTAAATAACTTTTGAATGTTTTCATTTCATTCTAAACAAGTTGTGAATGTTTCCATTTCAAACTAGTTGTGAATGTTTCCATTTCAAACTAGTTGTGAATGTTTTCATTTCATTCTAAACAAGTTGTTAGTGGTTCCATTCTAAACTAGTTGTGAATTCTTCTTATTCAATCTAAACAAGTTGTGAATGTTTCCATTTCATTCTAAACATGTTTCCATTTCATTCTGAAAAAGTTGTGAATGTTTCTATTCTAAACTAGTTGTGAATGTTTCCATTTCAAACATGTTGTAAATATTTACAATTCATTCTAAACTAGTTATGAATGTTCCCATTCTAAAAAAGTTGTGAGTGTTTCCATTTCATTCTAAGCTAGTTCTAAATATTTCCATTTCTTTCTGAATAAGTTCTGAATGTTTCCATTTCATTCCAAACATGTTCTCAATGTTTCAAATTCATTCTGAACTAGTTGCCAATGTTTCCATTCTAAACAAGCTGTAAATGTTTCTATTTCATTCTAAACAACTTGTAGATGTGTCCATTCTAAACAAGTTGTGAATGTTTCCATTCTAAACAGGTTGTGAATGTTTGTATTTCATTTTAAAAAAGTGGTAAATGTTTGCATTTCATTCCAAACAAGTTGTTAACGTTTTAATTCATTTTAAACAAGTTATGAATGTTTCAAATTTGAAATAAATGTGAATGTTTCCATTTCATTCTAAACTAGTGGTGAATGTTTCCATTTCATTCTAAACAGGTTGTAAATATTTTCATTTCATTCTAAATAGGTTCTTAATGTGTACATTTCATTCTAAACAAGTTCTTATTGTGTGGATTTCTTTCTAAACAAGCTATGAATGTTGCCATTTCAAACAAGTTCTTGATGTTTCCATTTCATTATAAACAAGTTGTGAATGTTTTCATTTTATTCTAAACAAGTTGTGAATGTTTCAAACTCATACTAAATTAGTTGTGAAGCTTCCATTTCATTTTAAACAAGTTCTAAATGTTTACTTTTCATTCTAAACAAGATGTGATTGTGTTCATTTCATACTAGTTGTAAATGTTTCCATTTTGATTCTTGACTACTTGTGAATGTTTCCATTTCGTTCTGAAAAAGTTGCAAATGTTTCCATTTCATTTGAAACAAGTTATGAATATCTGCATTCAATTCTAAACAAGTTGTAAATGTTTACATTTTTATCTAAACAAGTTCTAAATATTTCCATTTCATTCTAAATAAGTTGTGAATGTTTCCATTTAATTCTAAACAAGTTGTGAATGTTTTCATTTTATTCTAAACAAGTTGTTAATGTTCCAATCTCATTCTAAATAAGTTATGAATGTTTTCATTTCATTCTAAACAAGTTCTGAATGTTTCAACTGTATTCTAAACAACATGTGAATGTTTCCATTTCAAACTAGTTGTGAATGTTTTCATTTTGATTCTAAATTAGTTGTGAATGTTTCCATTTCGTTCTAAATAAGTTGTAAATGTTTCTATTCCATTCTAAAGAAGTTGTAATTGTTTGCATTTTGTTCTGAACAAGTTTTATTTTTTTCCATTTTATTCTAAACAAGTTGTGATTATTTCCATTTCAAACTAGTTATCAGCGTTTCCCTCTCATTTTAAAAAAGTTGTGAATGCTTCTATTTCAGTCGAAACAAGTTATGAATATTTTGATTTTATTCTAAACAAGTTCTACATGTCTCCATTTCATTCTAAATGAGATATGAATGTTTCTATTTCATTCTAAACAAGTTCTGAGTGTTTGCATTTCATTCTAAACAAGTTGTGAATGTTTTCATTTCATTCTAAACAATTTGTAAATGTTTACATTTCATTCTAAACAAGTTTTGAATATGTTCATTTTATTCTAAACAAGTTGTAATTGTTTCCATTTAAAACTAGTTGTGAATGTTTGCATTTCATTCTAAAGAAGTTGTGAAAGTTTCCATTTTAATCTAAATGAGTTGTGAATGTTTTCATTTCATTCTAAATATGTTTTGAATGTTTCCATTTCATTCTAAAAAAGTTGTGAATGTTTCCATTCCTACATAAATTATAGTTGTAAATGTTTCCATTTCATTTCAACTAGTTGTGAGTATTTCAATTTCATTTTAAACTAGTTGTAAATGTTCCAATTTCATTCTAAACAAGTTATAAAAGTTTCCATTTCATTTTAAATATGTTGTGAATGTTTCCATTTTATTCTAAAGAAGTTACGAATGTTTCCTTTCCAAACAACTTCAAAGGAGTTAAAAAAACCTAATGAAACTAGGACTTAAACACCTAATTTGCACGTGTTTAATGTGTGCAGCAAATTCCTCTTATCCCATGTAGTTTGAATCACTTCCATGGCCCTAATTACATCATAAATAATATAAATGAATAAGAAAATAAAATAAAATTTGTTACAACACAAGATTGGCCCTAAAAACACTGAAATAGCATTCTCGGGTGAACTTAAAGGATCCCTAGGGTTCTTGCTTATGTCTTCAACTTCCATCCTGAATAATTAAGTTCCATTGGCTTGAGACCTTCTGTTAGATGTTCAAAATATGTCTTGAGACTTCAAGGCTTGAAGATTTAGCTTGTGGAAGAAAATGGCTCCTAAACACTTCAAGGGGGCTCCAAAGGTACACTTGACAGTTGCCCTTGTTGTTCCTTGTCTTGTGACTTGTCTAGGCACTCTTGAATTGAGTACCAAGCTTAGCCATCATCTCCATATGATTCCTTGAATGTTTCAATAGCTCATTGTGAAAATCCATGTCCATGCTCCACAAATAGCTTCAGACAAAAGCTTGAAGTGCACTAGTGAGCTCTTTAGCCTTCTTCCTTATCATTAGTCCACTAGTTATCTTTTATGTGTCCTTGCCATCCTTGGTTGTGCCTTCCTTGATCATATTAGCTCCCTCCTCCTTAGAAGGAATCATCCTCAAATCAAAACTTACATTAGAAAGGGAACTAAATCAATAAGGATTAAATAGTCAATACTTAAGCACTTACCTTGCACATAAGCACCAAGACCATGGAATGCTTGTGTATGGAGCTTTACTCTTGTGTAAAACAATGTTTGAAGCAATTAGCACAAAAAATCTAAAAGTTTGCACAATTTTCATGTTCACTCTACTCATCACTTTCATGGCCTTGGTTATCTTAAAAACACTATTTCCACAACTAAAAAAAAATGTTGGAATAATTTACCCTAGGGATGCTGTATGCACTCAAAACAAATTTACCTAAACTTACACAAGCATCAAGGTCATGGAAGCACAAGTTATGCATGTCAAGACAATAGTTTGCATAGGCCACTCAAACAAAGAAGAATCGAATACAATGTGGCCTAAACTAATGACAAAACAAGGATTCACAAATTTCAAAAAAATCCTAAGAATTTTAAATGAAACAAGAATGGAGTAAATAGGATTAAGTGAAGCCAATCTAGTGGAAAACTTATTTTTCCATGTATATGCACCACAAAGCATGAAATTTGTGAATGGAATATGACACAAAACAAAGGACTCATCATATCTCCTTAAAGGCTGAATTTAAAACCAGAATTTTCACTTAAAATAAATACTTTCAAATTTGGACATAAAGCAAGAACATCAATGCTCATAAGTTTGTTTAATGCACTTGTCCTAACAAAAAAATGCTTGCTGGAAATTAAAATTGATGCACAAAAATGGGCTAAACACAAATGGGAATCAAAGAAGTATGTAATACATGCGTAAGAACTAATTTATGCATGAAAAATTCCAATGAAGTATATTTAACTTGAGGCAAAACAAAACAATGTGAGATTGATGCAAAACAAACAAAATCAGAAACAACAGACACCAAAATAGATTTTACTCTAAAGAAACTCATGGAATTGAAATGGGCATTTGACAAAACCAAATTATTAGGAGACTTAAAACCTGTTTTGTGAAATTTTCATGCTTACTTCCTTCTCTTAATCTAGTTTCATGAAAACCATTCTTCAAAACAACTTCTATAGCAAACACACATTGTTTGAGATTTTCATGCAAAACCACATATAATCTAGGTGTAAGGAAAAAATATATTACAGTGGCTGGACTTAGTCTCTATGTATTTTCCTTAGGTGTAGGAATCACAAAATTTTCACCTTTCTACTCATCGAATTCAGGTGGAGTTGCAACAATTTCTTTCCCTGGAACCATAAGGTATGAAGTATTGTTAGGCAAACTCTTGCATCTGAAATCACTAGGACTTACCTCAAATTGTTCCTTTTTAACCTCCGTAGTTGGTTTGATGCATAAGACATGACTTGGAATATTAGGAACACTAACTTTTTGTATAGGTAGGGACTCACTTGATTCTTGTAACTCATCTCCACTTAAGACTTGAAAAGGAAGACAACACAACACTAGAAGAAGACTTTGTTATGTTAGGTGAAAGTATGGTTTTCCTCACATCACTCATTCTTGCAATATAGCACTCTTTCTTTCCACTCAACTTCCCCTTATACATTTCTCTCAGGAACTCTCCGCTCTTTTTCCCCTCAAGTTCATTCATCTTACGTGATCTCTCGGTTGTTCTCTTTGCTTTCCCCTCATTACTCTTGCCCTCAACTTCCCCCTTAATTTTCTTTTTCTTCTCGACCTCACCAAAGAACTTTTTTTGATCATTAGCAATCTCCTTTGCCTCAAATGCATCTTTAGGTGAAGGTGTGGACTCGTTTTATTGAGGTCGAGACAAGCCTCCCTTGGTGGCCTCCATACTTGGCATTAGTGCTTCTTTGTTTGATACTCCCCTTCGTGTGGAGCTTTCTCCTTGAGACATCTTAAATGCCCTGTACCTTTTCATGATCCTCTTAGCCTTAATGGCATGGTGAAACAAATCCTCCAAGCTGGAAAAAGGCACGATCTCTACTTTGTTGGCTATCTTAGGATTGAGACCATTGATGAATTTAGCAATAGTGGCCTCCTTATCCTCAATGATGTTGGCTCAAGTCAAGGTTATCTCCAAGTCTTTGTGGTAGTCCTCCACACTCCTTTGGCCTTGCACTAGCCTTTGAAGCGTGAGGTGTTGATCTTTATAGTAGTAGATAGGCATAACTCTCCTCTTCATTAATGCTTTAAGGGCTTTCCATTTGTGTATAGGCTCCTCTTCATTCCTTCTCCTAGAAGTAACATCTTGATTCCACCATACAAGAGCACAATTAGTGAAATTTGTGGTAGCTAATTTAACCTTATTTTCCTTAGAATAATGATGGCAATCAAACACCATCTCAATCTTTTGCTTCCACTCCCAATATGCATTAGGATCACTCCACCCTTGGAAGGATGGAATGGTAAGCTTTATGGAGTTGAAATTGTTATCCTCCCTTAGCTCCCCTTCCTTGGAAGCCTATGGTCATGCCAAGCACCTTCTTCCTTTTCATGGCATCTCTTCTTACACTTTTCCTTGGTTGCAAGATAGGATTAGGTCTCCTTGGAAGTCTCAAGTCTATGTCCTCAATCCTCCCCATAGGTCTATTAAGGGTTTCTTGAAGTTTCCTCATGGTAGGCTCCTTAATGTGCCTTACTTCAATCCTCCAATCCTCGTGCCCCTCTATACTCCTGAAATTAAAAATCCTCACACATTCACCTCACTTGTTTTTCGCTCAAAAGATGAACACTAATACACTTAATTTGTTAGTGAGAATATTTCTATTAAAGAGTCCTAAAAAGTTCTAAGAAAACTTTCCTCAAAGCACACAAGAAAACTTGAATTCTTGAAAATAATTTTGACTCCAAAGCAGAGGTGGGCTAAATAAACATTAAAAGAATCTAGGAAGCTCTTGCAATTTATGATCACAAGAATCACAAAGAAAAGCTTTTGGCCCAAAACAATGGGTTAGGGTTCATGGGCATAAAAACCAAGTCACAATGTGCAAGCTTCTTTTGCCAACTCTTTTCTTCTTTATTCTTTTCTTTATTCTTTCTTCTTTTTTGAAACCTCTTCTTTTCCTTTCTATTTTGTGGCTACAACACATTATTCTTGAAGTTCCTTGCTGCCAAAGACAAAAGATTAGTTTTTTTTTGGGCGAAGACAAGAAACTTATGAAAACTTGCACAATTTGAAACAACCTTTTTGTATTGAAACTTCCTAAACTTTGATCCTTCTTTTTTTTTCTTGGTGATTTGTTTACTCTAGGATGCTAGAAAAAATGAAAACAAGGAAGATTAATATGGCTAGACATGAAAATAAAAGATAAGAAACAAAGGAGAACCAATGAACGAAAACTGAGAGCTAGGAAACCCTAGTTTGATGTCTTTTTGTTGTTTTGGTTGGAAACAAGTCTTGGAACAAAAAGAAACACAGACCTGAAAAAAGAAGAAAAAGGATTAAAAAGGAGAATTAAATCACCAATTTACTGAAAAAAATTGAAAGAAAAATGAAGGGAAATGAGAACACAAAGACATGTCCTTCGGATGGAACTTATGGCTCTAATACCAACTGATGCGAACCCTAGTGGTATAAAGACCATGAAATGCACCTAAGATATTTTTCAAGATCTACAAGATATCAAAGAAACTGGAATTTAAACCCCCACCCCTAATCAACTCATGATTAGAAAGAAGCAGTATAAGAAAACCAACAACACAAGCAACTTGTGCACCAAGGTAGTCTTCAAAGAACAAAATAGATTTTCTCTCCAAAGTAGCAAAATTATTTCATCCAAAGGCTGTGTTTTACAACCAGAATATGTTCCTATTTATATGCTAAAACTAGGGGAAAAAATCAGGCCAAATTTCGCAGCCAAACCATAAGTTCAAAGGAGTTAAGAAAACTTAGTCAAACTAGGACTCAAACACCCAATTTGCACATGTTTAATGTGTGCAACAAATTCCTCTTATCCTATGCAACCTGAATCACTTCCATGGAACTAATTAGATCCTAAATAATGTAAATAAACAGGAAAATGAAATAAAATATGATACAATACAGGATTGGTCCTACAAACCCCAAAATAGCCTTCTTGGGTGCACTTAAGGGCTCCTTAAGGTTCTCACTTGTGTCTTCAGCTTGTAGCTTGAATAATTGAGTTCTATTGGTTTCAAACCTTCTCTCAGATGTTCAAAATAGGTCTTGACACTTCGGTGCTCAAATATTCAGCTTGCGGAAGAAAATGACTCCTAAAAACTTTAAGGGGGCTCTAAAGGTGCACTTGACAAGTGCCCTTGTTGTTCCTTGTCTAGTGACTTGTCTAGGGACTCTAGAATTGAGCACCAAGCTTGGAAATCATCACCATATGATTCCTTGAATATTCTAGCAGCTCCTTGTGAAAATCCAAGTCCATCCTCCATGAAATATTTTGAGACAGAAGCTTGAAGTGCACTAGTGAACTGCTTAGCCTTCTTGCTTATCATTGGTCCACTAGTTATCTTCAACAAGTCCTTGCCATCCTTGGCTGAGCCTTCCTTGATCATATTAGGTTGGGAATATTTTCAATTCATTCTAAACTAATTTTGAACTTTTCCAATTGGTTCTAAAAAGGTTGTGAAAGTTTCCAATTCATTATAAACAAATGTGAATGTTTCCAATTCATTCTAAACTAGTTGTGAATATTTTGATTTCATTCTAAAATAGTTGTGAATGTTTTCATTTCATTACAAAATAGTTGTAAATGTTTCCATTTCAAACTATTTGTGAATGTTTCCAATTCATTCTAAAAAAGTTGTGAATGCATCCACTCTAAACTAGTTATCAATGTTTGCATTTCATTCTAAACAAGTTGTCAATGTTTCCATTGCATTCAAAACATGTTTCCATTTTACTCTAAACAAGTTGTGAATCTTTCCATTTGAAACAAATTGTGGATGCTTCCAATTCATTCTATACTAGTTGTGAATGTTTCCATTCTAAATAAGTTGTGATTGTTTCCATTTCATTCTAAACTCTTTGTGAATGTTTCCATTTCATTCTAAACAAGTTGCAAATGTTTCTATTTCATTCTAAACTATTTGTGAATGTCTCCTTTTCAAACAAGTTGTGAATCTTTCCAATTCATTCTAAACTAGTGGTGAATGATGCCATTCTTAACAAGTTGTGAACGTTTATATTTCATTCTAAACAAGTTGTGATTGTTTCTATTTTATTCTAAACAAGTTTTGAATGTTTCTATATTTTTTCCAAAAAGTTGTAAATGTTTCTATTTCATTTCAAACAAGTTATAAATGTTTCTCTTTCATTCTAAACTTGTTTTGAATGTTTCCATTTCATTCTAAATAAGTTGTGATTATTTCCATTTCATTCTAAATAAGTTGTGATTGTTTCCATTTCATTCAAAACAGGTTGTGAATGTTTCCATTTCATTCCAAATAAGTTGTAAATGTTTCCATTTCATTCTAAATAGGCTGTGAATTTTTTCATTTCATTCTAAACATGTTGTGAATGTGTTCATTTCATTCCAAACATGTTGTAAAGTTTCCATTTCATTCTAAACTAGTTGTGAATGTTTCTATTTCATTCTAAACAAGTTATGAATGTTACCATTTGAATCCAAACAGGTTGTGAATGTTTCCATTTCATTCCAAATAACTTGTCAATGGTTCCATTTCATTTCAAACAAGATGTGAATGTTTCCAATGTTAGTGTTGTACGCAAAAGCCAATCATGAGATTATTGTATTTTGGACATTGAGGCGTGATATTTTATTGAGGCATTAATCTAGTAATTATGTTTGACATTCTGTTTCTACATAATGTAATAAACATAATTATAACCTTAGAATAATGGTATCCTTAAATGTCCCTAGTCTAGTATTATCGTGCAGCAGGTCCCAATAATACGTAAAGACTAGCATATATGGAGACTAATATAAGATATGTAGTTTATATATGGGTACAAGTTGAAGAACTTGTGAACTAGACCGACCCACCATGTGAATGCTACATTGATCGTTATATGAGTGCCATAAGTGGTTCTCATAGTGATCATGTATATGTAGTCATTTGACCTAAGGTCATCAAGGCTTCCTACATTGGAGTCACATACTTTGACACTTCCCTTTGTTGCTTATAACTGAGTGAACTTGAAGGAGGTCATTGGGCATGTCACATATCATGCGGAGGGTTTTATATCTTCAAGATGGGATTTGTCCTTCCTATGTAATGGGAGTGATATCTTTAGGCCCCTTGATTGAGTGAGACTAAGAAAATGTATGGCCATGTTTGGATTAGTTGATATACGCATTTTTCCATTTCATTCAAAACAAGTTGTGAATGTTTCCATTTCATTACACACAAGTTGTGAAAGTTCCCATTTCATTCTAAACTAGTTGTGAATGTTTCCATTTCATTCTAAACAAGTTGTGAATGTAACCATTTTAGTCCAAACATGTTATGAATGTTTCCATCTCATTCCAACCAAGTTGTGAATGTTTCCATTTCATTCCAAACAAGTTGTGAATATTTCCATTTCGTTCCAAACTAGTTGGGAATGTTTTCATTTTATTCTAAACAAGTTGTGAAAGTTTCCATTTCATTCCAAACAAGTTGTGAAAGTTTACATTTCATTCTAAACAAGTTGTGAGTGTTTCCATTCCATTCCAAACTAGTTGTAAATGTTTTCATTTCATTCTAAACAAGATGTGAATGTTTCCAATTCATTCTAAATAGGTTCTGATTGTTTCCATTTCATCCTAAACCAGTTGTGAATGTTTCAATTTCATTCTAAACTAGTTGTGAATATTTCCACTCCATTACAAACTAGTTACGAATGTTTTCATTTCATTCTAAAGATGTTGTGAGTGTTTGCAATTCATTCTAAATAAGTTATGAATGTATCTATTTCATTCTTAACAAATTGTAAATGTTTCCATTTCATTCAAAACTAGTGTTTCAATTCCAAACTAGTGGTCAATGTTTGTCTTTCATTCTAAACTAGTTGTGAATGTTTTCAAACAAGTTTGAATGTTTCGATTTCATTCTAACAAACTATGAATGTTTCCATTTCATTTTAAACTATTCGTAAATGTTTCCATCTTAAACAAGTTGTGAATGTTTCCAATTCATTCTAAACTAGTTATGAATGTTTCCATCTCAAACATGTTGTAAATTTTTCCATTTCATTCTAAACAAAATGTGAATGTTTCCCTTTCATTCTAAACTAGTTGTGAACATTTCCATTTCATTTTAAGTAAGTTATAAATGTTTCCAGTTCATTCTAAATAAGTTGTGAATGCCTCCATTTCACTCTAAATGAGTTGTGAACATTCCCATTCTAAACAAGTTGTGAACATTTCTATTCTAAAGTAGTTTTGAATATTTCCATTTCAAACATGTGGTGAATACTTTCATTCCATTCAAAACTAGTTATGAATGTTTCCATTTCAGTCTAAACTATTTATGAATGTTTCCATTCTAAACAAGTTTTGAATGTTTCTCCTTTATTCTAAACTAGTTATGATTGTTTCCATTTCATTCTAAACTAGTTGTGAATATTTCTATTTCATTCTAAACAAGTTATGAATGTTTCCAATTCATTCTAAACTAGTTGTAAATGTTTCAATTTATTCTAAACCAGTTGTGAATGTTTCAATTTCATTCTAAACTAGTTGTGAATGTTTCTACTTCATTCTAAACTAGTTGTAAATGTTTTCATTTCATTCTAAAGATGTTGTGAATGTTTCTATTTCATTCTTAACAAATTGTGAATGTTTCCATTTCATTCAAAACTTGTGTTTCAATTCCAAACTAGTGGTGAATGTTTCCTTTTCATTCTAAACTAGTTGTGAAAGTTTCCAAACAGGTTTGAATGTTTCAATTTCATTATAAACAAGCTGCCAATCTTTCCATTTCATTTTAAAGTAGTTCTAAAAGTTTCCATCTCAAACAAGTTGTGAATGTTTTTATTTCAAACAAGTTGTGACTATTTCCATTTCATTCTAAACTAGTTGTAAATGTTTCTATTTCATTCTATACTAGCTGTGATTATTTCCATTCCATTATAAATAAGTAGTGAATGTTTCCATTTCATTCTAAACTAGTTGTGAATGTTTCAATTCCAAACAAGTTATTGATCTTTCTGTTCCATTCTCAACTAGTTACGATTGTTTCTTTTCGAAACATGTTGTGAATGTTTTCCATTTCATTCTAAACTAGTTGTGAATTTTTCAATTTCATTCTAAACTAGCTATGAATGCTCTCTTTTCATTCCAAAATAGTTGTGAATGTTTCCCTTTCACTCAAAATAAGTTATCAATGTTTCCTTTTCATTCTAAGCTACTTGAAAATGTTTCGATTTGATTTTAAATTAGCTGTGAATGTTTCATCCATTTCACTCTAAACAAGTTGTGTATGTTTCCATTCCAAGCTTGTTGTGATTGTTTTCACTTAATTCTAAATAAGTTGTGAATGTTTCCACTTTGATCTAAATAAGTTGTCAATGTTTCCATTACAAACTAGTTGTGAAAGTTTCCATTTCTATCAAAACTAGTTTAGAAAGTTTCCATATCATTCTAGATAAGTTGTGAATGTATCCATTTCATTCTAAACATGTTGTGAAAGATTCTATTTCTCTCTAAACAAGTTTTGAAAGTGTCCATTTTGTTCACAATAAGTTGTGAATGTTTCCATTTAATTTTGAACAAGTTTTGAATGTTTCCATTTCAATTCAAAACTAGTTGGGAAAGTTTCCATATCATTCTAGATAAGTTGTGAATGTATCCATTTCATTCTAAACATGTTGTGAAAAATTCTATTTCATTCTAAAAAAGTTTTGAAAGTGTCCATTTTATTCAAAACAAGCTGTGAATGTTTCCATTTAATTCTGAACAAATTTTGAATGTTTCCATTTTAATTTAACAAGTTGTGAATGTTTCAATTTCATTCAAAACAAGGTGTGATTATTTCCATTTTGTTCAAAACAAGTTGTGAATGTTTCCATTTTAAACAAGTTGTGAACGTTTTCATTCCATTATAAAGTAGTTGTGAATGTTTACACATCATTCTAAACTAGTTTTGAATGTGTACATTACATTCTAAACTAGTTTCCATTGTTTTTTTTATTTCAAACAAGTTGTGAATGCTTCCAAGTCATTCTAGACATGTTGTGAATGTTTCCATTATAAACAAGTTATGAACGTTTCCATTACAATCTAAACAAGTTGTGAATATTTTCATTTCACTCTAAACAGGCTTTGAATGTTTCCATTCTACTCTAAAGAAATTGAGATTATTTCCATGCCAAACAAGTTGTGAATGTTTCCATTTCATTGTAAACAAGTTATGATTGTTTCCACTCTAAACTTGTTGTCAATGTTTCCATTTAATTCGAAACTAGTTATGAATATTTTCGATTCATTCCAAGAAACTTGTGAATATTTCCATTCTAAACAAGTTTTAAATGTTTCCATTTCATTCAAAACTAGTTGTGAAAGTTTCCATTTCAATGTAAACTAGTTGTGAACGTTTCCATGTCATTCCAAACAACTTGTGATTGTTTCAATTTGATTGTAAACCTATTCGAATGTTTCAATTTTCATCTAAATGAGTTTTGAATGTTTCCATTTTATTCCAAGCCAATGGCAAATGTTTCCATTCTGAACAAGTTTTGAACGTTTCCATTTTATTCTAAACTAGTTGTGAATGTTTTTGTTTTATTCTAAACAAGTTATAAATGTTTCCATTTCATCCTAAACTAGTTGTGCATGTTTCCAATTCATTCTAAGCAAGTTATGAATGTTTCTATTTCATTCTAAACAAGTTGTGAATGTTTTTATTATATTCTAAACAAGTTGTGAATGTTCCATTTCATACTATCCAGGTTCTGAATGTTTCCTTTTCATTCTAAACACGTTGTGAATGTTTCCATTTCATTGTAAACTAGTTGTGAACATTTCCATGCCATTCTAATCAAGTTGTTAATGTTTCCATTTCATTGTAAACCAGTTATGAATGTTACAATTTCATTCTAAATGAGTTCTGAATGTTTCCATTCCATTCTAAACTAGTTGTGAATGTTTCCATTTTAGTGTAAACCAGTTGTGAGTGTTTCAATTTCATTCAAAACACGTTGTGAATGTTTCCATTTCATTTTAAATAGGCTGTGAATGTTTCCATTTCAAATAGGTTGTGAATGTTTCCAATTCATTCCAAACTATTTGTGAATGTTTCCATTTCATTCTAAACAAGTTGTGAATGTCTCCATTTAAATCGAAACAAGTTATGAATGTCTCTACCTCAATCGAATCATGCCATTGAACTTGTTTCTATTTTGATTCTAATCAGGTTGTGAATGTTTCCAATTTACTCCAAACTAGTTGCAGATGTTTCCATTTCATTCTAACCATGTTGTCAATGTTTCCATTTCATTCAAAATAGGTTGCGATTGTTTCCTTTTCATTCCTAACAAGTTGTGATGGTTTGCAATTCTTTCCATACAAGTTACGCATGTTTGAACATTTGCATTTCATTCCAAACAAGTTGAGAATATTTCCATTTCATACAATTTGTGAGTGTTTCCATTTCATTATAAATTAGTTACAAACGATTCCATTTCATTCTAGACTAGTTGTGAATGTTTTATTTTGATTCTAAACATGTTGCAATTGTTTCCGTTTCATTCTAAATAAGTTGTGATTGTTTCCATTTCATTCTTAACAAGTTGTAAATATTTCAATTTCATTCAAAACTAGTGTTTCCATTCTAAACTAGTTGTGAATGTTTCCATTTCATTGTAAATAAGGTGTGAATGTTTCCATTTCATTCTCAGCTAGTTATAAATGAATATGTTGTGAATGTTTCCATTTCATTCTAAACAAGTTGTGACTGTTTACATTTCATTCTAAATTAGTAGTGAATGTTTCAATCTCATTGTAAACAAGTTGTAAATGTTTCTATTTCATTCAAAACTAGTTATGGACATTTCCATCTCAAACAAGTTGTGAATGTTGCAATTTCATTCAAAGCCAATTATGAATCTTTGCATTTCATTCTAAACTAGTTTTGAATGTTTCCATTCTATTCTAAACAAGTTGTGAATGTTTCCACTATATTTTGAACTAGTTTTGAATGTTTTCATTCTAAATAAGTTATGGATGTTTCCTTTTAATTCTCCACTAGTTGTGATTGTCTCTTTTACAAATAAGTTGTGAATCTTTTCCATTTCATTCTATACAAGTTGTGAATTTTTTCCTTTCATTCTAAACTAGTTGAGAATGTTTCCACTTCATTCCATAATAGTTGTGAATGTTTCCCTTTCACTTTAAACAAGTTTTCAATGTTCCCTTTTGATTCTAAGCTTGTTGTGAATATTTCAATTTTATTCTAAATTAGTTGTGAATGTTTCATCCATTTCACTCTAAACAAGTTATGAATGTTTCCATTCAAAGCTACTTGTGATTATTTCCTTTTCATTCTAAATAAGTTGTGAATGTTTCCATTTTGGTCTAAACAAGGTATGGTTGTTTCCATTTCACTCTAAACTAGTTGTGCATGTGTCGATTCTAAATAAGTTCTGCATGTTTTAATTTCATTCTAAACTAGTTGTGAATGCTTCCATTTCATTCTAGTTGTGAATGTTTCTCTTCCAAACAAGTTGTGATTGTTTCCATTTCATTCTAAAGAAGTTGTGAATATTTTCATTTCATTCTAAACTAGGCGTGAATGTTTACATTTTATTCCAAACTAATTGTAAATGTTTACATTTCATTATAAACTAGTTGTGAATGTTTCCATGTCATTCTAAACAAGTTGTGAATGTTTCCATGTCATTCTAAACAAGTTGTGAGTGTTTTCACTACATTGCAAACCAGTTATGAAAGATTCAAGTTCATTCTAAATGAGTTCTGAACATTTTGATTTCATTCTAAACTAGTTATGAATGTTTCCATTTCATTCTCAACTGGTTGTGACAGTTTCAATTTCATTCTAAACAAGTTATGGTTGTTTCCAAACATATTGTGAATATTTCCATTTTATTCTAAACAAGTTATGAATGTTTTCATTTTAAACAAGTTTTGAATGTTTCCATTTCATTCAAAACTAGTTGTGAATGTTTCCACACCATTCCAATCAAGTTGTGAATGTTTCTATTTCATTGTAAACCAGTTGTGAATGTTTCAATTTCATTCTAAGCGAGTTCTGAATGTTTTCATTCCATTCTAAACTAATTGTGAATGTTTCCATTTCATTGTAAACCAGTTGTGAATGTTTTGATTTCATTCTAAATGAGTTCTAAATATTTCCATTCCATTCTAAACTACTTGTGAATGTTTCCATTTCATTCTAAACTAGTTGTGAAAGTTTCCATTTCATTCTGAATAAGTTGTGAATGTTTCCATTTGATTCAAAACAAGTTATGAATGTTTCCATTTCATTTTAAACAAGTTGTGAATGTTTCCAAACAATTTTTAAATGTTTCCAACTCAATCTAAACTAGTTATGAATGTTTCCGAACAAGTTCTGAATGTTTCCACTTCATTCTAAATAAGCTGTGAATGTTTTCATTTCATTTCATTCGAAGCAAGTTGTGAATGTTTCCATTTCATTCCAAAAGAAGTTTTGAAATTTTCTATATCATTCTAAATTAGTTGTGAATGTTTCCATTTCAAACAAGTTGTGACTATCTACATTTCATTTTAAACTAGTTGTCAATGTTTGCAGTTAATTCTCAACTATTTATGAATGTTTTCATTTTAATATAAACAATTTATGAATGTTTCCATTTCATTGTAAACCAGTTCTGAATGTTTACATTTCATTCCAAACAAGTTGTTAATGTTTCCGCTTTATTCAAAATGAGCTGTGAATGTTTTCATTTAATTCTAAACAAGTTATGAATGTTTATATTCATTCAAAATAAGTTTTCAATTTTTCTATATCATTCTAAACTAGTTGTGAATGTTTCCATGTCAAACAAGTTGTGACTATCTATATTTCATTTTAAACTAGTTGTCAATGTTTGCAGTTAATTCTCAACTAGTTGTGAATGTTTTCATTTCAATCTAAACAACTTATGAAAGTTTCCATTTCATTGTAAACTAGTTCTGAATGTTTCCATTTCATTCCAAACTAGTTGTGAATGTTTCATCCATTTCATTCTAAAAAAGTTACGAATGTTTCCATTTCATTCTAAACATGTTGAGAATGTTTGCAATTCAATATAAAGAAGTTGTGAATGTTTGCTTTTCATTCTAAACTAGTTATGATTGTGTCATATGTTTCACTTTAAGCAAGTTGTGTTTGTTTCCATTCTGAACTAGTTGTGAATGTTTCCATTTCATTCTAAATATGTTGTGAATGTTTTTATTTCTGTCCAAACAAGTTGTGAATGATTGTTTTCCTAAGTAGTTATGAATGTTTCTATTTCACTCTAAACTAGCTGTAAACATTTCCATTTCATTCTAAACTAGTTGTGAATGCTTCCTTTTTTTTTCTAAGCTAGTTGTGAATGTTTCATTTCAATGTGAATGTTTCAACTTCAAAGAAGATGTGAATGTTTCAATTTCATTTTCAACTGGAATGAAATGGAGTCATTCACACATTTTTTTGAAATGGAAACATTCACAACTAGTTCAGAATAAAATGAAAATATTCAAAACTTGTTTAGAATGAAATGGAAACATTCACAACTTGTTTGGAATAGAAAAATTCACCACTTGCTTAAGATGAAATGGAAATATTCACAACTTGTTTGGCATGAAATTCAAACATTCACACCTTGTTTAGAATGGAATGAAAACATTCAATACATGTCTAGAATAAAATGGAAACATTTAAAACTTGTTTAGAATAAAAACATTCAAAACTTATTTAGAATAAAATTGAATAATTCATAACCTGTTTAGAATGAAACGTAAATATTTACAACTAGTTTAGAATGAAATGGAAACATTGACTACTTCTTAAGAATGAAATGGAAACATTCACAACTAGTTAAGAAAAAAATTGAAACATTCACAACTTGCATAAAATGAATAGTAAATATTCACAATTTTCTAGAGTGGAAATATTCACAACTAGTTTAGAATGAAATGGTGATGTTCCCAACATGCTTAGAATGCAATGGAAACATTCAAAACTTATTTATAATGAAACAGAAACATTACAACTTCTATAAAATGAAATCATTCACAACTTATTTGGAATAAAACCATTCCTAGCTACTTTTGATTGAAATGGAAACATTCACAACTTGTTTTGAATGCTTTGAAAGCATTCACAACATATTTAGAATGGAATGGAAACATTCAAAACCAGTTTAGAATGAAATGGAAACTTTCACAAACAACTTAGAATGAATTGGAAACATCCTCAACTAGTTTAGAATCAAATGGAAACAACCACAACTTATTTCGATTAGAAACATTAACAACTTGTTTAGAGTGAAATGCAAACAATCACAACTTCTTTATAACTAAATGGAAGCATTCGCAACTAGTTTACAATGAAATGGAAGGATTCACAACTTATTTGGAATGAAATAGAAACATTCACAACTTGTTTAGAATGAAATAGAAACATTCACAACTTCTTTAGAATGGAAACATTCATAACTCATTTAGAATGAAATGGAATCACTCACAACCTGCTTAGATTGAAATGGAAATATTCACAACTAGGGTAAAATGAAATGGAAACATTCATATCTTGTTTAGAATGATATGAAAAAATTCACAAACAGCTAAGAAATAAATGGGAACTATCACAATTTTTTTTTATAATGAACTGGAAATATTAACAACTTGTTTAGAAAAGAAACATTCCAACTTGCCATTACTAGAAACATTCACAACTAGTTTAGAATAAAATGAAAATGTTCACAACTTGCTTAGAATGGAAACATTCACAACTTGTTTAGAATGAAATAGAAACATTAACAACTAGTTTGGAATGGACATTACACAAATAGTTTACAATGAAATGGAAATGTTCAAAACTTGTTTAGAATGAAATGAAAATGTCCACAACTTCTTTAGAATGAAATGGAAAGTTTCACAACTTGTTTAGAATGGAGTGAAAACATTCAGAACTTGCTTCGAATTAAATGAAAACAATCACAACCTATTTAGAGTGACTTGAGAATGTTCACAGCTAGTTTTGAATGAAATGAAAACATTCACAACTATTTTAGAATGAAATGGAAACACTCACAACTTGTTTAGAATGAAATGGAAACAATATGAACTTGTTTAGAATGAAATGGAAGCATTCACAAACTAGTTTAGAATGGAACGGAAGCATTCACAAGTAGTTTAGAATAAGATGAAAACTTTCACAACTTGTTTCAAATGATAACATTCACAACAAGTTTAGGATGGAATTGAAACATTCACAACTTGCTTGAAATTGAAACATTCACATAACTTGTTCAAAATGAAATAGAAACATTCATCATTAGTTTAGAATGAAATGGAATCATTTACGACTTGTTTTAAATGAAAACATTCACAACTAGTTTAGAATGGAATGGAAACGTCAGCAACTTGTTTGAAATGGAAAAATTTGCATATTGTTTAGATTGAAACGGAACAATCGCAACTAGTTTTCAACAAAATGGATTCATTCAAAAATTGTTTGAAGTGGAAACATTCACAACTAGTTTAGAATGGAATGGAAACATTCATAACCTGTTTGAAATGAAAACTTTAACAAGTTGTTTAAAATTAAAAGGAAACATTCGCAACTAGTTTAGAGTAAAATGGAATCATTCACAACTTGTTTGAATTGGAAACATTCACAACTTGTTTAGATTAAAATAAAAACATTCACGAGTTGTTTAGAATGAAAAGCAAACGTTCACAACTAGTTTAGAATGAAATGGGAACATTCATAACTTGTTTAGAGTGGAAACATTCACAACTTGTTTAGAGTGAAGAAATGGGAACATTCACAACTTGTTTAGAGTGGAAAAATTCACAACTTGTTTGGAATGAAATGGAGGTGCTCACAACTTGTTTAGAATGAAATGAAAACATTTACAACTAGTTCATACTTGTTTAGAATGAAATGGAAACATTCATAACTTATTTAGAATGAAAATATTCACAGCGAGTTTAGAATAAAATGTGAAACATTCACAACTTATTTAGTATGAATTGGAAAGATTTACAACTTGTATAGAATGTTATGGAATAGTTAACAACTTGTTTAAAATGTAAACATTCACAACTTGTTTATAGTGAAATCAAAATATTCACAACTAATTTAGAATGGAATCAAAGCATTCACAACTTGTTCGAAATGGAAACATTCAAATTGTGTTTAGAGTGAAAAGGAAACATAGAATTAAATGGAAACATTCACAACTAGTTTAGAATGAATGGTATCATTCGCAACTTATTTGAAATTGAAACATCCGCAATTGGTTTTGAGTGGAATGCAAACATTCACAGCATGTTTGAATTGGAAACATTCACAACTTTCATGAAATGGAAACATTCACAACTTGATTAAAATGAAATGGAAACATTCACGACTAGTTTAGAATGAAATGGACAAATTAACAACTTGTTTAGAATGAAATGGACAAATTAACAACTTGTTTAGAATGAAATGGAAACAACCATAACTAGTTTTCAATGAAAACATTCACAACTAGTTTAGAATGAAATAGAATCTTTCATAACTAGTTTTGAATGAAAACAGTAACAACTAGTTTTGAATAAAATGAAAACATTCACAACATGTTTAGAATGAAATGAAAACATTCACAACTTGTTTAAAATGAAATGGAATCATTCACAACTTATTTGGAATGTAATGGAAACATTCACAACTAGTTTAGAATGAAAAAAAAAACATTCACAATATGTTTAGAATGAAATGGAAACAATCACAACCTATTTGGAATGAAATGAAAACATTCAAACTTGGTTATAGTGAAGTGGAAACTAGCTTAGAATGAAATAAAAACATTCACAACTCATTTAGAATGAAATGGAAACATTCACAAGTAGTTTAAAATGAAATGGAAGTATTTCCAACTTGTTTAGAATCAAATGGAGATAGTCACAACTAGTTGGGAGTGGAAACATTCACAACTAGTTTAGAATAAAATGCAATCATTCACAGCTTGTTTAGAATGAAAGGGAAACGTTCAAAACATGTTTTGAATAAAATGAAAGCATTCAGAACTTGTTTGGAAACATAAAGAACTATTTTAGAATGAAATGGAAACATTAACCACTTGTTTAGAATGTAAACATTCACTTGTAGTTTAGAATGAAATGGAATCATTCATAACTTGTTGAGAATGAAATTCAAACATTTAGAACTTGCTTAGAATGAAATTCAATTGTTCACAACATATTTAGAATGAAATGGAAACATTCATAACTTCTTTGGAATAGAAACAACCATAACTTGTTTAGAATGAAATGGAAATAATCCATAAGTTGTTTAGAATAGAAACACTCACAACTTGTTTAGAATGAAATGGAAATGTTCATAGCTTATTTAGAATGAAATGGAACCATTCACAACTAGTTTAGGATGAAATAGAAACATTCATTACCTATTTAGAATAAACTGGAAACATTCACAACTAGTTTAGGTTAAAATAGATACAATCACAACTTGTTTAGAATGGAAACTTTCACCACAAGTTTAGAATGAAATGGAAACACTCACAATCAGTCTAGAATGGAATAGAAACATTCACAACTAGTTTATAATAAAATGAAAACATTCACAACAAGTTTAGAATGAAATGGAAACATTCACAACTAGTTTAGAATTAAATGGAAACATTCACAACTTGTTTCAAATAGATTGAAAATATTCACAACTAATGTAGAATAGAAGCATTCACATATAATGGAAACATTCACAGTTAGTTTACAATGAAATGAGACATTCATAACTTATTTAGAATGAAATTGAAACACTCACAACTTGTTTAGAATGAAATGGAAACATTCATAACTTATTTAGAATGAAATGGAAACATTCACAGCTTGTTTAGAGTAAAATGGCAACAATCACAACTTGTTTGAAATGGAAACATTTACAACTAGTTTAGAATGAAAACATTCACGACTTGTTTGTAATGGAAACATTCAAAACTGGTTTAGAATCAAATGGAAATATTCACAACTTGTTTAGAATGAAATTGAATTTTTCACCACTTGTTCAGAATGAAATTGAATTTTTCACCACTTGTTTAGAATGAAATTGAAACATTCACAACTAGTTTGGAATGAAAACATTCACCACTTGGTTAAACTGAAATTGTAATATTCATAACTTATTTGAATTGGAAACATTCACAACTTCTTTAGAGTGAAATGGAAAGATTCACAACTTGTTTAGTATAAAATGGAAACATTCACACATTAACAACTTGTTTAATATGAAATGGAAACATTCACAACTTCTATACGATGAAATTGAAACATTCACAAGTTGTTTAGAATGAAATGGAAACGCTCACAACTTGTTTGGAATGGAAACATTCACCACTTGCTAGAATGAAATGTAAATATTCACAACTTGTGTAGAATGAAAAGAAAACATTCACAACTGGTTTAGAATGCAATGGAAATATTCACATCTAGTTTAGAATAAATTGGAAACGTACTCAACTAGTTTAGAATGAAGTGGAAATATTCACAACTAGTTTAGAATGAAAGACATTCACAACTTGTTTGGAGTGGAAACATCCTCAACTAGCTTGGAAAGAAATGCAAACATTCACAACTTGCTTAAAATGAAATGGAAACTTTCCCAACTTGTTTAAAATGAAATGGAAACATTCACAAGTTGTTTAGAATGGAAATGAAACAATCACCACTAGTTTAGAACAAAATGACAATATTCACAAGTTGTTTAAAATGAAAACATTCACAACTAGTTTTCAATGGAATGGAAACATTCACAACTTGTTTGAAATGGAAACAATCACAAATTGTTTAGAACGAAGTGGAAGCATTCATAAGTAGTTTAGAATAGAATGGAAACATTAAGAACTAGTTTAGAGTGAAATGGAAACATTCACAATTTGTTTGGAATGAAATGGAAATATTCACAATTATTTAGAATGAATTGGAAACATGGAACACAATCACAACTTGTTTAGAATTAAATGCAAACATTCACAACTAGTTTAGAATGAATTGGAAACATTCACAATTTGTTTAGAATGAAATGGAAACACCCACAACAAGTTTGGCATAAAATGGAAACTTTCCCAACTAGTTTAGAATGAAATGGAAACCTTCGATACTTGTTTAGAATGAAATGCAAACATTCACAAATTGTTTGAAAAGGAAACATTCACAACTAGTTTAGAATGAAATTGAAACTTTCAAAACTTGTTTACAATGGAAACATTCACAATAAGTTTAGAACAAAATCAAAATGTTTACAACTTGTTGGATTGGAAATATTCATAGCTTGTTTAGAATGTAAAGGAAACAATCACAACTTTTTTGGAATGGAAACTTTGACAACCTGTTTCGAATGAAATGGTAATATTAACAACTTGCCCAAAATAAAATGGAATCATTCGTAACATGTTCAGAATGAAAGGAAAACATTCACAACATGTTTAGAATGAAATGGTATCACTCAGAACCTGTTTAGAATGAAATGGAAACATTCACAACTAGCTCAAAATGAAATGGAAACATTCATAACTTGTTTGGAGTGGAAACATTCACAACTTTTTAAGAGTGAAATAGAAACATTCATAACTTATTTAGAATGAAATGGAAACATTTACAACAAGTTTAGAAAGAAATGGAAACATTCACAACTTCTTAAGAATGACTGGAAACATTCATAACTTGTCCGGAATGGAAACTTTCACAACCAGTTTAGAATGAAATGGAAACTTTCATAACTAGTTTAGAAAGAAATGGAAACATTCAAAACTTATTTAGAATAAAATGGAAACATTCACAACTTGTTTAGAATGGAAACATTTAGAACTTGTTTGGAAAAGAAAGATTCACAACATGTTTAGAATAAAGTGGAAACATTCACAACTTGTTTAGAATGAAATGGAAACATTCACAACTTGTTTAGAATGAAATGGAAACATACATAACTTGTTTAGAATGGAATGAAAACATTAAAAAGTTGTTTTGAATGGAAACATTCACAACTAGTATAGAATGAAATGTAGACATTAACAACTTGTTTAGAACAAGATGGAAACATTCGTAACTTGTTTAGAATGAATTGGAAACATCACAAGTTGTTTGGAGTGGAGCAGAAACATTCATAACTAGTTTAGAATAAAATGGAAACATTCATAACTTGTTTCAAAAGATAACATTCCAAACTACTTTATAATGGAATGGAAACATTCACAACTTGTTCAAAATTGAAACATTCACACAACTTATTTAGAATGAAACGAAATAGTCATAATTAGTTTAGAATGAAATGGAATCAATTACAACTTGTTTGAAATGGAAACTTTCACAACTATTTTAGAATAGAATGAATCATTCAGAAATTGTATAGAATGAAATGGAAACATTCACAACTAGTTTAGAATGAAATGGAATCATTCAGAAATTGTTTGAAGTGGAAACATTCACTACTACTTTAGAATGGAATTGAAACATTAACAACTTGTTTAGAATGAAATGAAAACATTCACAACTTGTTTGAAATGGAAACAATCATAGCTTATTTAGAATGAAATGGAAACATTAACAACTTATTTAATATGAATTGGAAACATTCACAATTGGTTTAGAATGAAACGGAAACATTTACAACTTGTTTTGCAATGAAATAGAAACATTCACAACTTGTGAAGAATGAAATGGAAACATTCACAACTAATTTAGAATAGAATGGAAACTATTACCACCTCACAAAAATCGGAGAATTATAAAGTGTGGCATAATGGTTAAAAAAAACCATTATATTGTGTAATTCTCATGATAGTGATTGAAGTGTCAGGGGTAAAGGGTATGATCAAGACCTCTGTAAAATTTTTTCTAAGATGGTAACTTGGCCCCCAAGAAAAACCTTAAGGATTGCTTGTTTGTCAAGCAGCCTATGAACTTTTTTGTAAGGTTTTGGTAGTTCGGGTACTTAATTGCAAAACTCTTAAGAAAGAGCTTTGGTTAGTTATGGGAAGGACATGAATGGTAGTAAAGTGCTATTGGAAGACCAAATTACTTATAGAAGACAAGTTTGGACAAAGGAAACACTAAAGGCATCAAGGAACTAAATGCCCTAGTGTAAACCTTAAGAGGTTCAAGCTTTTGACTTAAGTAAAAGGGTGGAATTGTGGAGTTATACCATCATGGGGGAGGTCAGCTATGGCTTGAAAAATGGTCAAAAATATGGGCAAAATGTGGACCAATGAGTTTAATACAAAGAAACCATGTTTAATGAGAAGGAAAATGACATAAAGCATGATTAAGCTAATAAGGGTGTTTAATGCCCTAAAGCCAATTCAAGAAGCAAAACTCAATTTTGCCCCTTCATATCTGACCCAACTAGCCATCACCCACCTCCACACTTCTTCCATAGCTCCTCTATAGCCACCATACCTCCAAGCTTTAAGCTAGAAGCAATTGAAATCAAGTAATGGCAATTGGAAGCTATTTGGTGCTAAGACTTAAGTGCACCTAGGATCAAGCTCCAATTTTGGCATACACTCAAGGTAAGGAATTCTCTTGCTCTCATGGAATTTTTACTATATTTTCAAGCATCCATGGAGCTAGGGCTAAGTTTGGAAGAGAGCAAAGTGCTTGATGAACCAAGCTTAGTGAGGGGAGTGCACTTAGTGAAGGTTTTGTGACCTAGTGTGAAGTGCACAGTAGTGACAGCGAGTTTAAGGGTTTCTAGAGCCCAAAGTTAGTACTAACTAGTGTTAGAACTGTCCTAAGGCCAAGCTTATGCTTTAGGAGGGCTTCCATAGTGATGTACTTGTGTTTGTTACATGTTTTATGGACCACCAATGAATGTTGTTGCTGCTGCATTACATATGTTTGGTGTTTGTGAATGATTGCTGCATTTGGCTGCTCTATATTTGATATATACATTGTGTTTTCTTGTGTTTTAGTGTCTTTGGATGCAGGTGATTTCTAAAGGTTACATTACCTTAGCATTAAAGTGTTCTCCTTACTAAGTTTCTCCATCAAACTTACCTCCTCTCAAATCTGCCCATTTCAGGTCCAGCAGAAAGATCACATTCAAACTGACTATTTTGGTTTGAGTTTTAATCTGAAATTTCAAGTATTTGAAATTCCATGTATCTACTTGTGATCTGGAAATTTTGGTGATTTTAGGAGCAGATTTGGTATTTTTAGTGATGGTGCTTATTGTCTTATGCAGCAGCTGTCCAGCATCCTGTTTCTGGAGTGCATTGTCTCTAAAGCTCTTCTGTAACTTGGGTCCATGTTTTAGCTGATTTAATGCCATGATGTAGTGGATGGATGCATGTACATGTAATACATGTAAATTTTGGACAATGTATGTGAACATTTGTGGGCTAAATGGCTATGTTTGTGAAGCTACGCACAAGCTGTCTAAGTGTGAATGATAGGCTGCTTGTTTATAAATTCTGTTTGGTCACTTAAAGTTGCTAAAGGAAAGAGCATGTAATATCTATATGTATTGTACATGTATGGGACAGTATTGGAGGGCTTACCCCTTCTGAATTAAGTGTTTGTACACTTATGAAATTTTATATGGGCATAATGGTCATAAAGTGGATAGAATTTTGACCCAGCACTCAAAGTTCTATATCTTCCTGTGTCAAATGAATCTTGGTATGAAATTTTGACCACAACTAGAGCACATACATAGGTTTAACTAGGATTTGAAATTTTGGTATTTGGATCCTTTTACCTAAAGTTATGACATTGTAAATTTGGCTGATTTACTGTTTGTTTGGTCGGAAGTTTGTAACCACTTAAAAAATCTATAACTTGCTCCATAGGTGGGCTATTGATGTAAAACCAAATTCTTTGGTTTCGTTTAAGTCTTTACTTGGTATTGAAGTAAATAAAACAAGGGTTACATGGCTAGATTAATACAGTTTTTTGGAGAAAATTTTGCATGCAGTGGCTGGTTACTTAAACTTAACAAGATTACCTAATGTGCAGTAGCCAAGATTAAGGCTTGTGCTAGTATTTTCCTTCTTTGGTGCCATGGTGTGCATAAAATATGAATATGTGCATATTGGTTGGATCAATATGCATGCATTTACATAGTGCCCAAAAGAGGCACTTGGGTATACATACTAAGGGTATTGTTCTGATGGCCTACAGAACACACCAACCCTTGGAGTTTTAAATGCACAATTTTGGCACCATATCCGGACTACCTAGAAGTGGGTAACAAAAACATTCACAACTTGTATGAAATGGAAACATTCACAAGCTGTTTCGAATGGAATGCAAATATTTACAACTTGTTTAGAATAAAATGCAAACATTTACAAATTGTTTAGACTGCAATGGAAATAATCACAACTTGTTTAGAACAGAATAGAAACATTCTTAACTTGTTTGAAATAGAAACATTCACAACTTGGTTAAAATGAAATGAAAACATTCACAACTAGCTTAGAATGAAATGGAAACATTCACAACTTGTATAGAATGAAATGGAAACAATCACAACTTGTATAGAATGAAATGGAAACATTCACAACTTGTTTAGAATAAAATGGAAACATTCACTACTAGTTTTGATTGAAAACATTCACAACTAGTTTTGATTGAAAACATTCACAACTAGTTCAGAATGAAATCGAAACATTCATAACTTGTTTTGAATATAAACATTCACAACTAGTTTAGAACAAAATGGAAACATTCAAAACTTGTTTAGAATGTAATGGAAACATTTACAACTAGTTTAGAATGAAATGGAAACATTTATAACATGTTTAGAATGAAATGTAAACATTCACAAATTGCTTAGAATGGAAAGATTCACAGCTTGTTTGGAATGTAATGGAAACATTCACAACTAGTTTAGAATGAAATGGAAACATTCACAACATGGTGAGAGTCAAATTGAAACATTCACAACTTGTTTAGAATGAAATGGAAATATTCACAACTTGTTTCGAATTGAGTGGAAACATTCACAACTTGATGAGAATGAAATGGAAACATTCACAACTAGTTTAGAATGAATTTCAAAGATTCACAACTAGTTTAGAATGAATTGGAAACATTCACAACTTGTTTTAGAATAAAATGGAAGCATTCCCAACTTGTTTAGAATGAAATACAAAGATTCAGAAGTTGTTTAAAGTAGAACAGAAACATTCACAACTAGTTTAAAATGGAATGGAAAAATTCACAACATGCTTGAAATTGAAATATCCATACAACCTGTTTGGAATGAAATGGAAACTTTCAAAACTTGTTTAGAATGAAATGGAAACATTCACAACCTGTTTGGACTGAAATGGTAACATTCACAACTAGTTGATAATAAAATGGAAACATTCACAACTAGTTTAGAATGAAATGGAAACATCCACAACATGTGTTGAAATGCAATGGAAACATTCACAACTTGTTTAGAACGAAGTGGAAACATTGACCACTTGTTTAGAATAAAATGAAAACATTCACAACTTGTGTTGAATAAAATGGAAATAGTCACAACTAGTTTGGAATGGAAACAGACAGAAATAGTTAAGAATGAAAGGGAGTCATCTACAACTTGTTTAGAATGAAATGAAAGCATTCAGAACATGTTTGGAATGAAACTAAAACATTCACAACTTGTTTGGGTATAGAACAAATAATTTAGAATAAAATGGAAACATTCATAGGTTCCCTAGAATGGAAACACTCAATGCTCGTTTAGAATGAAATAGAATCATTCACAAGTTTTTTAGAATAAACCTTAAACATTGAAAACTTGTTTAGAATGAAATACAAACAGTCAAAACTTGTCTAGAATGGAATGGAAACATCCATAACATGTTTAGAATGGAAACATGCACAACTTGTTTAGAATGAAATAGAAAAACCTACAACTTGTTTAGAATGGAAATGTTCATAACTTGTTTAGAATGAAATGGAAACGTTCACAACTTATTAAGAATGAAATGGAAACATTCACAACTAGCTTAGAACAATGTGGAAACATTCATAACTAGTTTAGATTGAAATGGAAAGATTCATAACATGTTTAGAATGGAGACTTTCACAACAAGTGTTACCCACTCCGGGGTAGTCTAGTTTTGGTGCCAAAATTTTGTATTTAAAACTCCCAGGATTCGTATGTTCTGTAGGTAATCAGAACAATACCCTTAGTGTGCATACCCAAGTGGCCCTCTTAGGCAGTATGTAAATGCATGCATATTGATCAAACCATTACACACATTTTCTCATTTTATGCACACCATGGCAACAAGGATGGAAAACACTAGCACAAGTCTTAATCTTAGCTACCACACATTAGACAATCTTATTAAGTGTAAGTGACCAGCCACAGCACCTAAAAATTCTTCCAAAAAACTGAATTAATCTAGCCATGTAACCCCCTATTTTTTTTGCTTCATTATCAAATAGAGTCTTTAAGAAAACAAAGGAATTTTGTTTTACATCAATAACCCACCTATGGACCAAGTTATGGATTTTTTAAGTTGGTTACAAAATTTTGACCAAATAAACAGTAACTTAGCCAAATTTGTAATGCCATATCTTTGGCTACAGAGCTCCAAATTCATAAATTCCAAATTCCAGTTCAACCTATAGATGTGCTCTATGTGTGGTCAAAATTTCATTCCAGGAATCATTCTACACAAGGAGATATAGAACTTTGAGTGTAGAGTCAAAATTCTGGCCATTTTATGACCATTTTGCCCGTACAAAATTTCATAAGTGTGCAAACACTTCATTCATAAGGGGTAAGCCATCCAAGGCTATCCCATACATGTCCAATGCACATAGGAATTACATTACCTTACATCTAGCAACTTTATGTGGCCAAAACAGAATTTACAAGTAAGCAGCCTATCATTCACATTTAGGCAGCTTTGCACCACATCATATACATACCCAGAACATTACTCAATCATTCACATACTTGTCTCATTTTACATACACTACATGTACATGCATACATGCACTACATAATGGTCTTCACTCAGCTAAATATGTACCCTAATTTACAGGAGTGCCTGAGAGACAACGAGCTCTAGAAATAGGATGATGGACAGCTGCTACATAACACAATAAACACCATCACTAAAAATACCAATGTGCTCCTAAAATCACCAATATTTCCATATCATAACTAGATACATGGAAGTCAAAATACCTAAAATCTCATATCAAAATTCAAATGACAAAGGTTAGTTTGAATGTGATCTTTCTGCTGGACTTGAAATGGGTAGATTTGAGGGGAGTAAGCGTCATTGTGAAACTTAGTAAGGAAAACACTTGGTTTTTTAAGGAAATATGACCCTCATTAAAACCTTCATCCAAATACACTAAAACACAGGATCAAAATGCATATATACAAGATATAGCAACCAAATGCCGTAGCCATTCACAACCAATAAACACATGAAATGCAGTAGCAACATAAACCATAGGTTAGTCCATAAAACATGCAACAAACTTAAGTAAATCACTATGGCAGCCCTCCTCAAGCTAATGCTCGGTGATAAGAGGATATTAAAACTATTTATTACCAACTTTGGGCTCTATAAACCCTTCAATTCACTGCCATCACTGTACACTTCACACTAGGTCACAAAACCTTCAATAAGTGCACTTCCCTCACTAAGCTTGGTTCATCAAGCTCATGGCTCTCTTCCAACCTTAGCCTTAGCTCCAAGGATGCTTGAAAATATAGTAAAAAATTCATGGGAGTAAGAGAACCGTTACCTTGATGGGTATGCTGAAATTGGAGCTTGATCCTAGGTGCACTCAAGTGTTAGCACCACATAGCTTCGAATTCTGTTTCCTTGACTTCAATTGCTGGTAGTTGTGAGTTTGAAGGTATGGTGGCTATGGAGGAAGTGTGGAGGAGGGTGGGTTGCATCCCTTGGCTAGTATGGATGAATATGAGAGAAGAAAAGGTGGCCTTGACTACTTAAATGGTCAAAAATACACTAAACACACTTGAGTAGTCTTAACCTTGTCTTATGTCATTTTTCTTGCTACAAGACTATGGTTTCTTAATCTTAATATCTTGGCCCACATTTGACCATCCTTATCTTTCTTTAACAGCCCCTCCTTAGGTGGAATAACCCCACAATTTCACCATTTGACTTAAGTCAAAGACATACACATCTTAAGGCCTACATTAGAACACTTAGGTCCTTTATGCCTTTTTGTGTTTTCTTTGTCCTTAGTTGCCTTCCATAAGCAATTCTGTCATTCCATAGCACTTTCATACCATTCATATCCTTCTCATAGCTCTCCAAATCTATTTTGTTAAAGTTAATTCTCCCATTTTTGTGAGGTGGTAACAACAAGTTTAGAATGAAATGAAAACATTCACAGCCAGTTTAGAATGCAATGGAAACATACACAACTAGCATAGAATGAAATTAAAACATTCAAAACTAGCTTAGAATGAAATGTAAACATTTATAACTAGCCTAGAATGAAGTGGAAACAGTCACAACTAGTTTAGAATGAAATGGAAGCATTCAAAACTTGTTTAGAATGGGTTGGGAGCATTCACAACAACTTTAGGATAGGAAACAAACACAACTAATTTAGAATGGAGGCATTCACAACTAGTTTAGAATGAAATGGAAGCATTCACAAAATGTTTCAAATAGAATGGAAACATTTAGAACTAGTTTAGAAAAGAAACATTCACAAAGAACAGAAACATTCACAACATGTTTAAAATGAAATGGAAACATTCACAACTAGTTTAAAATGAAATGAAAACATTCACAACCTTGTTTCAAACAAAATTAAAAAAATTCACAACTAGTTTAGAATGGAAAGCAAACACTCACAACCTGCTTAGAATGCAATTTTTTACAACTTGTTAAGAATGAAATGAAAACATTCCAAGCTTGTTTAGATTGAAATGAAAACTATCACAACATGTTTAGAATGAAATCATTCACAACTCATTTGGAAATAAATGGAAACATTACAACTTGCTTAAAATGAAATGCAAACATTCACAATTAGTTTAGAATGGAAATACTCACAACTCATTTAGAATGAAGTGGAAACATTTACAACTTGTTTAGAAGGAAATGGAAAGATTCAAAACCAGTTTAGAATGAAATGGAAACATTCATAGTTTGTTTAGAAAGAAATATAAGCATTCACAACTTGTTTAGAATGGAAACATTCATAACTTGTCTAGAAAGAAATGGAATCTTTCACAACTTGATTAGAAAGAAATGGAACATTCACAACTTGTTTAGAATGAAAGGCAAACATGTTTAGGATGAAATGGAAAGATTCACAACTTGTAATTCACAACTAGTTTAGAATGAAATGGAAACATTCACAACTTGTTTAGAAATAAATGGAAACATTCACAACTAATTTTGAATGAAATGGACACATTCACAACTAATTTAAAATGAAATGGAAACATTAACAACTTATTTAGAATGGAAATATTTACAACTTGTATAAACTTGTTTAGAATGAAATGGAAACATTCACAAGTTGTTTAGAGAAAAACGAAAATGTTCATGACCTATTTAGAATGAAATGCAAGCATTCACAACTTGTTTAGAATGATATGAAAACTTTCACAATTAGCTTCAAATGAAAAGGACACATTCACCACTAGTTTACAATGAAATAAAAACAATCACAAGTTGTTTAGAATGAAATGATAACATTCAGAACTTGTTTAGAATGAAATGGAAACATTAACAACTAGGTTGAAAACATTCACACCTTATTTTGAGTGGACAAATTTACAACTTGTTTAAAAAAAATTGGAAACATTCACAACTTGTTTAGAAAGAAATGAAAATTTTCACAACATGTTTAAAATGGAAATCGTCACAACTATTCTAAACATTCGGAACTTGTTTAGAATGAAATGGAAACATTCACAATTAGCTTAGAGTTAAATGGAAACAATTTGTTTAGAATGAAATTGAAACAATCATAACTAGTTTAGAATTGAAACATTCACAACTAGTCTAGAATGAAATGGAAACATGAACAACTTGTTTAGAATGAAATGGAAACATTCATAACTAGTCTAGAATGAAATGGAAACATGAACAACTTGTTTAGAATGAAATGGAAACATGAACAACTAGTTTAGAATGAAATGGAAACATTCACAACTTGTTTAAAATGAAATGGAAACATCCACAACTAGTTTACAATGAAATCAAAACATTCCCAACTAGTTTATCATGATATGGAAATATTCACAACTTATTTGGAATGGAAACATTCACAACTAGTTTGGAGTGAAGTGGAACCGTTCAAAACTTTTTTACAATGGAAACATTCACAACCTGCTTAGAATGAAATGGAAACATTCACAATAGGTTTAGATCAAAATGAAAACATTCACAACTTGTTTCGATTGAAATGGAAGCATTGACAACTTGTTTAAAATGAAATGCAAATATTTATAACTTGTTTAGAATGAATCGGAAACATTCATAACTTGTTTAGAATGAAATCAAAGCCTTCACAACTTGTTTGAAATGGATACATTTGAAACTAGTTTAGAATCAAATGGAACCATTCACAGCTTGCTTAAAATGGAAACATTCACAACTTGTTGAGAATGAAATTGAAACCATGGCAACCTGTTTAGAATGAAATGCAGACGGCCACAACTTGTTTAGAATAAAGTGGAAACATTCACAACTCATTTGGAATGAAACAGAAACAGTCACAACTAGATTAGATTGAATTGGAAAGCTCCAAAACTTGTTTAGAATGAAATGTAAACATTTACAACTTATTTCAAATAGCATCATTCATAATTTAGAATGAAATGGAAACACTCAAAACTTGTTTAGAATACAGGCATTCACAACAAGTTTGGAATGAAATAGAAATGTTCACAACTTGTTTGGAATGGAAACATTTACATATCCTTTAGAATGAAATGGAAACATTGACAACATGTTTGGAATGGAAACATTCACAACTTGTTCGGAAAGAAATGGAAACATTCACAACCTATTTAGAATGAAGTAAAAACAATCACAACTTGCTTAGAATGTAATAAAAACATTCACAACTTGTTTATAATGAAGTAAAATCATTCACATCTTATTTAGAATGAAATGCAAACATTCATGGCTAGTTTAGAATCAAATGAAAATATTAACAATTTCTTTGGAATAGAAACATTCTCAACTTGTTTAGAATGAAATGGTAACATTCAAAACTTGTGTAGAATGAAATGGAAACTTTCACAACTAGTTTAGAATGAAACGCAAACATTCACAAATTGTTTAGAATTAAGTGGAAACATTCACAACTTGTTTAGAATGAAATGGAAACATTCAAAACTTGTCTACAATAGAATGGAAATGTTCACAACTTACTTATAATGAAATGGAAACATTCACAAGTTGTTTAGATTGAAATGGAAACATTCACAGCTAGTTTAGGATAAATTGGAAACATTCACAACTAGTTTCAAATGAAATGGAAACATTCACAACTAGTTTAGAATGAAATGGAAACATTTAGAACTCATTTGGAATGAAAGCATTCATAACTAGTTTAGAATAAAATGTAAACATTCACAGCCTATTTGGAATAAAATGAAAACACTTGTAACTTGTGTAGAATGAAATGGAAACATTCACAACTTATTTAGAATAGAATGGAGACATTGACAACTAGTTCAGAAGGAAATGGAGTCATTCATAATTTGATTGAAATAGAAACATTCACAACTCATTTAGAATGGAATGGAAACACATTCACAACTTGTTTAGAATGAAATGAAAATGTTCATAGTTTGTTTAGAATGAAATCAAATCATTCACAACTTGTTTGAAATGAAAACAATTGTAATGAGAATATAATGGAATGGAAACATTCACAACTTATTTGAAATGGAAAGATTCAGAAATTGTTCAAAAAGATACAGAAAGATTTACAACTAGTTTAGATTAAAACGGAATCTTTCACAAATTGTTTGAAATTTAAACATTAAAAACTAGTTAGGAATGAAATGGAAACATTCACAACTAGTTTAGAAAGAACCTGAAACATTCACAACTAGTTTAGAATGGAATGGAAATATTCAGAACTAGTTTAGAGTGCATTGAAGCATTCATAACTTCCTTGGAATGAAATGGAAAGATTCATAGTTGTTTGGAATGAAAGGCGAACATGTTGACAATCACAACTTGTTTAGAATGAAATGCAAACATTCACAAGTAGCTTGAAAGAATTGGAAAAATTCACAACTTGTTTGGAATGAAGTGGTAACATTCTAACTCGTTTGGAAAGAAATGAAAAAATTCACAACTAGTTTAGAATGAAACGAAAATGTTCAATACTTGTTTACAATGATATGCAAACATTCACAACTTGTTTGAAATGAAAACATTTACAGCTTCTTCAGAATAAAAATAGTCACAATAAGGTTAAAATGAAAATAAACCGTTCAGAACTTATTTGGAATGGAAACATTCAGAACTTGTTTAGAATTAAATGGAAACATTCACAACTTGTTTGAAATGAAATGGAAATATTCACACCTTGTTTAGAATAAAATGAAAACATTCACAATATGTTGAGAATGAAATGGAAACATTTGCAACTTGTTTAGAATAGAAACATTCACAACCTGTTTAGAATGAAATGCAAACATTCACAACTAGTTTAGAAAGAAATTGAAACATTCATAACTTTTTAAATTAGAAACATTCACAACTATTTTAGAATGAAATGGAAACATTCACAACTAGTTTAGAATGAATTTGAAACACTCACAACTTGTTTAGAAAGAAATGGAAACATTCACAACTTACTTAGAATGAAATGGAAACTTTCACAACTAGCCTAGAATGAAAAGGAAACATTCACAACTAGTTTACAATTAAATAGCAACAATCACAACTTATTTGCAATGAAATGGAAACATTTAGAACTCGTTTAGAATGAAATAGAAACATTAACAATTTGTGAAAAAAATTTACAACTTGTTCAGAACCAAAAAATTCACAACTTGTTTCAGAAGAAATGGAAACATTCACAACCTATTTAAATGAAATGGAAACTTACACAACATGTTTATGTTGGGTTTCGGGAGCCAAACAGCGCAGCGGAATTTAACCGNTTATTCTAGGGTTACAATTATGCTTATTACGTTACGCAGAAACAAAACAACAAACATAATTGCTGGATTAATGCCTCAATAAAATATCATGACTCAATGTGCAAAAATACAATCATCTCATGATTGGCTTTTTGGGCACAATACTAACAGTTTACAATGGAAATAGTCACAACTATTGTAAACATTCACAACCTATTTAGAATGAAATGCAAAACATTTGCAACTTGTTTAGAATCAAATGGAAACATTTACAACTACTTTAGAGTGAAATCGAAACAACTTCTTTAGAATGAATTTGTAACAATCAAAACTAGTTTAGAATTGAAACCTTCATAACTAGTTTAGAATGAAATGGAGGCATTCATAACTAGTTTAGAATGAAATTGAAACATTCACAACTAGTTTAGAATGAAATGGAAAGATTCCCAACTAGTTTATAATGATATGAAAACATTTACAACCTCTTTGGAATGGAAACATTCACAACTATTTTAGAGTGAAGTGGAAAGATTCAAACTTGTTTAGAATGGAAATGTTGACAACTTGCTTAGAATGAAATGCAAACATTCACAACATGTTTAAATTGAAATAGAAACATTCACAACTTGTTCAAATTGAAATGGAAACATTCACAACTTGTTTTAAGTGGAAACAATCATAACTTGTTTAGAATAGAAATATTCACAACTGGGTGAGAATGAAATGCAAATATTTACACCTTGTTTAGAATGAAATGGAAACAACATTCACAACTTCTTTAGAATGAAATGGAAACATTCACAACTTGTTTAGAATAGAAACATTCACAACTTGTTAAGAATGAAATGTAAATAGTCACAACATGTTTAGAATGAAATGGAAACATTCACGACTGGTTTAGAATGAAATGAAATCATTTACAACTTGTTTAGAATGAAATGAAAGCGTTCACAACTTGTTTCGAATGGAAACATTTGCAATTAGTTTAGAATCAAGTGGAAACATTCACAAGTTGTTTAGAATGGAAACATTCACAACTAATTGAGAATGAAATGGAAACCTTGACAACTTGTCTAGAACAAAATGCAAATAGTCATAACTTGTTTAAAATGGAAACATTCACAAGAAGCTCAGAATGAAATGGAAATATTCATAACTTGTTTAGACTGGAAACTTTCACATATTGTCTAGAATGAAATGCAAACACTCACAACTTGTTTAGAATGAAATGGAAACATTCACAACTAGCCTAGAATGAAAACAAAACCCTCACACCTAGTGTACAATGAAATGGAAACAATCACCACTTGTTTACAATAGAATGGAAACATTCAGAACTTGTTTAGAATGAAATAGAAATAGGCCAGCTAGTTTAAAAACATTCACAACTTGTTTGGAGTGGAAAAATTCACAACTTGTTTCGAAAGAAATGGAAAACAACTTATTTAGAATGAAATGGAAATTCACAGAACTTGTTTAAAATAGAAACAGTCACAACTATTATAAGCACTCACAACTTGTTTAGAATGACATGGAAACATTCACAACTTGTTTAAAATGAAATGGAAACATTCACAACCATTTTAGAGTCAAATGGAAACAACTTCTTTAGGATGAATTTGAAACAATCACAACTAGTTTATAATGGAAACATTCACAACTAGTTTAGAATGAAATGAAAACATTCACAACTAGTTTGGAATGAAATGGAAACATTCACAACTAGTTCAAGATGAAAAGGAAACATTGCCAACTAGTTTATAATGATGTGGAAACATTCACAACTTCTTTGGAATGGAAGCATTCACAACTAGTTTAAAGTTGACTTGAAACATTCAAAACTTGTTTAGAATGGAAACATACACAAGTTGCTTAGAATGAAATGGAAACATTCACAACAAGTTTAGATTAAAGTAGAAACATTCATAACTTGTTTACAATGGAAACAATCATAATTTTTTTTGAATAGAAACATTCACAACCGGTTGAGAATGAAATGGAAATATTCACAATTTGTTTAGAATGAAATGTAAACAACATTCACAGCTTGTTTAGAATGAAATGGAAACATTGACAACTTGTATAGAATGACATGGAAACATTCATAACTTGTTTAGAATGAAACATAAATAGTTACAACTTGTTTAGGATGAAATGGAGACATTCATAACTAGTTTAGAATGAGATGGAATCATTAACAACTTATTTAGAATCAAATGAAAGCATTCACAAATTGTTTCAAAAGGAAACATTCCCAACTAGTTTGAAATCAAGTGGAAACATTCACAACTGTTTAGTATGAAATGCAAAATTTCAGAACTTATTTAGAATAAAATGGAAACATTCACAATTAGTTTTAAAACTTTCTCAACTTGTTCACAGTGGAAAAATTCAAAATCTGTTTCGAAGGAAACATTCACAACTTGTTTAGAAGGAATTGGAAACTTACACAAGAAGTTTAAAATGGAAATAATCACAACTATTGTAAACACTAACAACTTGTTTAGAGCGAAATCGAAACATTTGAAACTTGTTTAGAATGAAATGGAAACACTCACAACTAGTTTAAACTTAAATGGAAACAACTTCTTTAGAATGAATTTGAAACAATCACAACTAGTTTAGAATGGAAACATTCAAAACTAGTTTAGAATGAAATGAAAACATTCACAACTAGTTTAGAATGAAGTGGAAACATTTCCAATGAGTTTAGAATGAAATGAAAGCGTTCACAACTTTTTTCAACTAGAAACATTCGCAACTAGTTTAGTATCAAATGGAAACTTTCACAACTTGTTTCGAATGAAAACATTCACAACTACATGAGAATGAAATGGAAACCTTAACAACCTATCTAGAATGAAATGGAAACAGTCACAACTTGTTTAGAATGGAAACAGTCACAACTTGTTTAGAATGGAAACATTCACAACAACCTCAAAATGAAACGGAAATATTCACAACTTGTTTAGAATGGAAAGATTTACAAATTGTTCGAAATGGAAACATTCAGAACTTGTTTAGAATGAAATGGAAACATTCACAACTAGCCTAGAATGAATATGAAACATTTACAACTAAATTAAAATGAAATGGGGACTGTCATAACTTGTTTAGAATGAAGTGGAAACTTTTAGAACTTTTTTAGAATGAAACGAAAATAGTCACAACTAGTTTAAAAACATTTACAACTTGTTCGGAGTGGAAAAATTCACAACTTGTTTCAAAAAAAGTGGAAACATTGACAATTTGTTTCGAATGAAATGGATAATTACAGAAGATGTTTAAAATGGAAATAGTCACAGCTATTGTAAACATTCACAACTTATTTAGAATGAAATGGAAGCATTCACAACTTGTTTAGAATGAAATGGAGACGTTCACAACTAGCTTAGAGTGAAATGGAAACAACTTCTTTAGAATGAATTTGGAACATTCAAAACTAGTTTAGAATCAAGTGGAATCATTGACAGCTAGTTTAAACTAAAATGGAAACATCTCCAACTACTTTATAATGATATGGAAACATTCACAACTTCTTTAGAATGGAAACATTCACAACTAGTTTAAAGTGAAGTGGAAACATTCAAAACTTGTTTAGAATGGAAACAATTTCAAATTGCATAGAATGAAATGGAAGCATTCACAACAAGTTTACATTCAAATAGGAATATTCATAACTTGTTTAGATTGAAATGTAAACATTCACAACTTGTTTAAAATGGAAACAATCATAACTTGTGTAGAATAGAAACATTCACAACTAGTTGAGAATGAAATGAAAATATTCATAACTTGTCCTGAATGAAATGGAAACAGCATTGACAACTTGTTTAGAATGACATAGAAACATTCACAACTTGTATAGATTGAAATGGAAACATTCACAACTTGTTTAGAATGAAATGTAAATATTCACAACTTGTTTAGAATGAAATGGAAACATTCACAACTAGTTTAGAATGAGATGGAATCATTCAGGATTTGTTTAGAATGAAGTGAAAGCATTGACAACTTGTTTCAAATGGAAATATTTGCAACTAGTTTAGAATTAAGTGGAAACATTCACAACTTGTTTAGAATGGAAGCATTCCCAACTTGTTGAGAATGAAATGGAAACCCCAGCTTGTTAAGAATGAAATGGAAACCTTGACAACTTGTCTAGAATGAAATGGAAATAGTTACAACTTGTTTAAAATAGAAACATTCACAACAAGCTCAAAATGAAATGGAAATAGTCACAACTTGTTTAAAATGGTAACATTCACACATTGTTTAGAATGAAATGGAGACATTCACTACTTGTTTGGAATTGAAACATTCACTACTTGTTTAGAATGAATTGGAAACATTTACAACTAGCCTGGAATGAAAAGAAAACATTCCCAACTAGTTTACAATGAAATGGAAATAGTGACAACTTGTTTAGAGTGAAATGAAAACATTCACAGCTTGTTAAAAACATTCACAACTTTTTTGGAGTGGAAAAATTCACAACTTGTTTTGGAAGAAATAGAAACATTCAAAACTTGTTTAAAATGCAATGGAAACTTACACAACATGTTAAAGATGGGAGCCGTCATAACTATTGTAAAGATTCACAACTTGTTTAGAATGAAATGGAAATATTCACAACTTGTTTAGGATGAAATGGAAACATTAACAATTAGTTTAGAGTGAAACAGAACCAACTTGTTTAGACTGAATTTGAAACAATCACAACTAGTTTAAAATGAAATGGAAACATTCAGAACTAGTTTGGAATGAAATGGAAACTTTACAACTAGTTTAGAATGAAATGCAAACATTCACAACTAGTTTAGAATGTAATGAAAACATTCCCAACTAGTTTATAATGATATTAAAACATTCCTAACTTCTTTGGAATGGAAACATTCACAACTAGTTTAAAGTAAAGTGAAATAATTCAAAACTTGTGTAGAATGAGAACATTCACAAGTTGCTTAGAATGAAATGGCAACATTCGCAATAAGTTTATATTGAAATAGGAACACTCAGAATTTGTTTACATTGAATGGAAACATTAACAACTTGTTTAAAATGAAAACAATCATAACTTGTTTAGAATAGAAACAAACACAACTAGTTGAGAATGAAATGGAAATATTCACAACTTGTTTAGAATGAAATGGAAACAACATTCACTACTTGATTAGAATTAAACGGAAACATTCATAACTTGTTTAGATTGAAATTTAAAACTTTATAACATGTTTAGAATAAAATGTAAACATTCATAACTAGCTTATAATGAAATGCAATCATTCATAACTTGTTTAGAATGAATGAAATTGTTCACAACATGTTTCAAATGGAAACATTCGCAACTTGTTTAGAATCAAGTGGAAACATTCACAACTTGTTAAAATTGAAAACATTTACAACCTGTTGAGAATGAAATGGAAACCCTAACAACTTGTCTAGAATGAAATGGAAACCATTAACACTTGTTTAGAATGGAAACATTCACAACAAGCTCAGAATGAAATGGAAATATTCACAACTTATTTAGAATGGAAACATTCACACGTTGTTTAAAATGAAATGGAAACATTCACAACTTGTTTGGAATGGAAACATTCACAACTAGCCTAAAATGAAAAGGAAACATTCACAACTAGATTACAATGAAATGGAAATAATCACGACTTGTTTGAAATGAAATGGAAACATTTAGAACTTATCTAGAATGAAATGAAAACATTCACAACTAGTTTAAAAACATTCACAACTTGTTCGGAGTGGAAAAATTCACAACTTGTTTCAAAAGAAATGGAAAGATTCACAACTTGTTTAGAATTAAATGGAAACTTACACCACATGTTAAAAATAGAAACAGTTAGGACTATTGTAAACACTCAGAACTTGTTTAGGATGAAATGGAAACATTTGTAACTTGTTTAGAATGAAATAAAACATTCACAACTAGTTTAGACTGAAATGGAAAAAAATTCTTTAGAATGAAATTGAAATAGTCACAACTAGTTTAGAAAGGAAACATTCATATCTAGTTTAGAATGAAATGGAAACATTCACAACTAGTTTAGAATGAAATGGAAACATTCACAATTAGTTTAGAATGAAATGCAAACATTGCCAACTAGTTCATAATGATAAGGAAACATTCACAAGTTATTTAGATTGAAATGGAAACATTCAGAACTTGTTTAGAATGAAATGGAAACCACATTCAAAACTTGTTTAGAATGAAATGGAAACATTCATAACTTGTATAGAATGAAATGGGAACATTCACAACTTGTTTAGAATGAAATGTAAATATTCACAACTTGTTTAGAATGAAATGAAAACATTTACAACTAGTTTAGAATGAAATGGAACCTTTCACATCTTGTTTAGAACAAAATGAAAGCGTTCACAACTTGTTTCAAATGGAAATATTCGCAACTAGTTTAGAATCAAGTGGAAACATTCACAACTTGTTTAGAATGGAAACATTCACAACTAGTTAAGAATGAAATGGAAACCTTGACAACTTGTCTAAAATGAAATGGAAACAGCCACATCATATTTAGAATGGAAGCATTCACAACAAGCTCAGAATGAAATGGAAATATTCACAACTTGTTTAGAATGGAAACATTCACACATTCTTTAAAATGCCACGGAAATATTCAGAACTTATTTAGAATGGAAACATTCCTATCTTGTTAAGAATAAAATGGACATAATCACAACTTATTTGGAAAGAAAAGGAAACATTCACAACCTGTTTAGATTTAGGTAAAAACATTCACAACTTGCTTAGAATGAAATGGAAACATTCACATCTTGTTCAGAATGGAAACATTCATAATTTTTTTAGAATGAAGTGGAATCATTCACATCCTACTTAGAATGAAATGAAAACATTCACAACTTGTTTAGAATGAAATGAAAATAGTCACAACTTGTTTACGATAGAAACATTCTCAACTTGTTTAGAATCAAATGGAAACATTCAAAACTTGTGCAGAATAAAATAGAAACTTTCATAAGTAGTTTAGAATGAAAAGCAAACTTTCACAAATTGTTTAGAATTAAATGGAAACATTCATAACTTGTTTAGATTGAAATAGAAACATTCATAACTTGTCTATAATAGAATGGAAAAGTTGACAACTTGCTTATAATGAAATGGAAACTTTCACAAGTTGTTTAGACTGAATTCAAAACATTCAGAACTAGTTTAGAATTAATTGGAAACTTTCACAACTAGTTTAGAATAAAATAGAAACAATCACAACTAGTTTAGGATAAAATGGAAACATTGCTAACTCATTTGGAATGAAAACATTAATAACTAGTTTAGAATGAAATGTAAACATTCACAGCCTATTTAGAACAGAATGGAAATACTCTCAACTTGTGTAGAATGAAATGGAAACATTAACAAGTTATTTAGAGTGAAATGGAAACATTCACAACATGTTTGAAATGGAAACATTCATAAATTGTTCAGAATGGAATGAAAACATAGTCACAAAACATTCATAACAAGTTTATAATGAAATGGAAACATTCAGAACTTGTTTGGAATGGAAACATTTAGAACTTGTTTAGAATTAAGTGGAAACATTCATAATTTATTCATAATGGAAGCATTCACAACTTGTTTAGCGTGAAATTGAAATATTCACAACTTGTTTGGAATAAAATGAAAACATTCACAACTTGTTTAGAATGAAATCAAAACATTCACAACGTGTTTAGAATGAAATGGAAACATTTATAGCTTGTTTAGAGTGGAAATAGTCACAATTTGCTCATAATGAAATGCAATCATTCAGAACATATTTAGAATGAAATGGAAACATTCACAACTAGTTTAAAATGAAATGGAACAATTCACAACTTGGTTAGTGTAAAATGGAAACATTCACAACTAGTTTAGAATGAAATAGAAATATTCATAACTAGTTTAGAAATAAATTGAAACATTCACAACTTGTTTTCAATGGAAACATTCACAACTACTTTAGAGTGAAATTGAGGCATTCGCAACATATTTGGAATGAAATGTAAACATTAATAGCTGTTTAGAATGAAATGGAAATGTGTTGACACTCACAACTTGTTTAGAATGAAATGAAAACATTCACAACTAATTTAGAATGAAATGGAAACATTCACAACTAGTTTAGAATAAAATGGACACATTTACAACTTGTTTAGAATGAAATGGAAACATTCACAACTTATTTGGAATGAAATGGAAGCATTCTAATTTGTTGTGAATGTTTCCATTTCAAGCAAGATATGAATGTTTACATTTCATTCAAAGTAAGTATCGAATGTTTCCACTCCCTTCTACATTAGTTGTCAATGTTTCCATTTCATTCTAAACAAGTTGTGAATGTTTCCATTTCATTCTAACAAGTTGTGAATGTTTCCATTTCATTCGAAACTAGTTGTGAATGCTTCCATTTCAAACAAATTGTGAATGTTTACATTTCATTTTAAACAAGTATGGAATATTTCCACTTCATTCCAAACTAGTTGTGAATATTTCCATTTCACTCTAAACAAGTTCTGAATGTTTCTGTTTCATTCTAAACAAGTTGTCAATGTTTAAATTTCATTCTAAACTAGTATTGAATGTTTCTACTTCATTCTAAACTAGCTGTGAATGTTTCCATTTGATTCTAAACTAGTTATGAATGTTACTATTTTAAACAAGTTGTGAATGTTTCCATTTCATTCTAAACAAGTTCAATGTTTGCTTTCTAAACTAGTTGTGAATGTTTCCATTTCATCCTAAACAAGTTGTGAATGTTTCCATTCTAAACTAGTGTGAATGTTTCCATTTCATTCTAAACTAGTTCCAAATCTTTTAATTCTGAACAAGTTATGAATGTTTCCATTCCAAACTAGTTGTGAATGGTTCCATTTCATTCTAAACAAGTTGTCAATATTTCCATTTCATTCTAAATAACTTGTGAATGTTTCAATTTCATTTAAAACTTATTATGAATGTTTCCATTCTAAACAAGTTGTAATGTTGTCATTCTAAACTTGTTGTGAATGCTTCTATTTCATTCTAAACAAGTTGTAAATATTTTCATTCTAAATTAGTTGTGAATGTTTCAATTTCATTCTAAACTAGTTGTGAATGTTTCCATTGCAAACAAGATATGAATGTTTCCATTCGAAACTAGCTGTGCAAGTTTCCATTTCATTCTAAACAAATTATGAATGTTTCAATTTCATTCTAAAGAAGTTGTAATTGTTTTCATTTCATTCTAAACTTGTTGTGAATGTTTCTGTTTTTCTCTAAGTAAGTTGTCAATGTTTCCATTTCTTTCTAAACTACTTGTAAATGTTTCCATTCTAAATAAGCTGTGAATGTTTCCCACAGATTTTAAAAAATTGTGAATATTTCCATTCTAAACTAGTTGTGAATGTTCCCAATCCATTCTAAACAAGTTGTAAACACACAAGTTGTGAGTGTTTTCTTTCTAAATGACTTGTGAATGTTTCTATTTCATTTGAAACTTGTTATGAATGTTTCCATTCTAAACAAGTTGTAATGTTGTCATTCTAAACTTGTTGTGAATGCTTCTATTTCATTCTAAACAAGTTGTGAATGTTTTCATTCTAAACTAGTTATGAATATTTCAATTTCATTCTAAACTAGTTGTGAATGTTTCCATTGCAAACAAGATATGAATGTTTCCATTCCAAACTAGTTGTGCAAGTTTCCATTTCATTCTAAACAAATTATGAATGTTTCAATTTCATTCTAAAGAAGTTGTGATTGTTTTCATTTCATTCTAAACTTGTTGTTAATGTTTCTTTTTTTCTCTAAGTAAGTTGTCAATGTTTCCATCTCTTTCTAAACTACTTGTAAATGTTTCCATTCTAAATAAGCTGTGAATGTTTCCCATAGATTTTAAAAAATTGTGAATATTTCCATTCTAAACTAGTTGTGAATGTTCCCAATCCATTCTAAACAAGTTGTAAACGCACAAGTTGTGAGTGTTTTCTTTCTAAATGACTTGTGAATGTTTCTATTTCATTCCGAACTAGTTGTGAATGTTTCCATTATAAACAAGTTGTGAATGTTTCCAGTCCAAAATTGGTTGTGAATGTTTGCATTTAATTCTAAACAAGTTGTGCATGTTTCCATTTCATTGTAAACTGGTTGTGATTGTTTTCATTTCATTCTAAACTACTTGTGAATGTCCCCATTTCACTCTAAACATGTTGAGAATGTTTGGATTTCATTCTAAACTAGTTGTGAATGTTTTTATTCTAAACAAGTTGTGAATATTTCCATTCTCAACTTGTTATGAATGTTTTGATTTCATTCTAAATAGGTTTTGAATGTTTCCATTCTAAACTAGTTGTGAATGTTTTCAAATGTTTCCATTCCAAATAACTTGTAAATGTTTCTGTTCCAAACTAGCTGTGAATGATTCCATTTCATTCTAGCCAAGTTGTGAATGTTTATATTTCATTCTAAACTAGTTGTGATTGTTTCCATTTCACACTAAACAAGTTGTGAAGATTTATATTCCCTTCGAAACTACTTGTGAATATTTCCATTCTAAACAAGTTGTTATGTTTATCTTTTACTCTAAGCAAGTGGTGAATGTTTCCATTTCATTCTAAAAAAGTTATTAATGTGCCCAATTCATTCTAAACAAGTTGAAAATCTTTCCATTTCATTCTAGACTAATTGTGAATGTTTTCATTCCAAACAAGTTGTGAAATGTTTCCATTTCAAACTAGTAATGAATGTTTCCAATTTATTTTGAACAACTTGTCAATTTTTTCATTTCAATCTAAACAAGTTGTGATTGTTTCTATTTCATTCTAAACTAGTTGTGAATGTTTCCTTTCCAAACAAGTTGTGAATGTTTCCATTCCAAACCAGTTGTGAATGTTTTGATTTCATTCTGAACTAGTTGTGAATGTTTCCACTTTATTCTAAACAAGTTGTGAATATTTTAATTTCTTTCTAAATAAGTTGTGAATGTTTCCATTTGATTCGAAACTAGTCATGAGATTTCCATTCTAAACAAGTTGGTAAAGCTACCATTCTAAACTAGTTATGAATGTTTCCATGTCGTTGTAAAGGTGTTGTGAATGTTTCCATTCTAAATTAGTCATGAATGCTTCCATTCCATTCTTAACAAGTTATGAATGTTTCCAATCTAAAGTAGTTATGAATACTTCCAATCCATTTGAAGCAAGTTTTGAATGTTTAGATTCTAAAATGGTTGTGAAGGTTTTCATTTCATTCTAAACTAGTTTTAAATGTTTCGATTCCAAGCAAGTTGTGAATGTTTCAACATCATTCTAGACAATTTGTGAATGTTTCCATTTTATTCTAAACCAGTTGTGAATGTTTTCATTTCATTCTAAACTAGTCATGAATGTTTACATTTCACTTTAAACAAGTTGTATATCTTTCCATTTCATTCTAAACTAGTTGTGAATGTTTCCATTCTAAACAAGTTGTGAATGATTCCATTTCATTTGGAACATGTTGTTAATGTTTCGACTCTTAACTTGTTATGAATATTTCCATTTCATTCTATACAAGTTGTAAATGTTTCCATTTCATTCTCCATAATTTGTGAATGTTTCCATCACATTCTAAACTAGTTGTGAATGTTTTCATTTCATTCTAAACTAGTTGTGAATGCTTCAATGTCATTATAAACTAGTTGTGAATGTTTTGATCTCACTCTAAACAACTTGTGAATGTTTACATTTCATTCCAAACTTCTTGTGAATGTTTCCATTCTAGACAAGTTGTGAATGCTTCAATTTAATTTTAAACAAGTTGTGAATGTTTCCATTTCATTATAAACAAGTTGTGATTCTTTCCCTTCCAAAATATTTGTGAATGTTTCCATTTCATTCTAAACAAGTTGTAATTGCTTACATTTCATTCAAAGCTAATTGTCAATGTTTCCAACCTAAACCTGTTGTGAATGATTCTATTTCATTCTAAACTAGTTGTGAATGTTTCCATTCCATTCTAAACTAGTTGTGAACATTTCCAGTTCATTCTAAACAAGTTTTGAACATTTCAATTGCATTCTAAATAAGTTGTGAATGTTTCCATTTGATTCTAAACAAGTTGTAAATGTTTTCATTTCATTCTAAACAAGGTGCAAATATTTCCATTTCATTCTAAACAAGTTATGAATGTTTCCATTTCATTCTAAACAAGTTGTGAATATTTCTATTTCATCCTAAACTAGTTGTGAATGTTTCCATATCATTATAAATTAGTTGTGAATATTTCCATCTCATACCAAACAAATTGTGAATGTTTCCATTTCATTCTAAGCTAGTAGTGTATGTTTCCATTCTAAACAATTTGCAAATGTTTCCTTTTTATTCTAAACAATTTGTGAATATATCCATTTTAAACTAGATGTCAAAGTTTCCATTTCAATCTAAACAAGTTGTGAATGTTTCCATTTCATTCTAATCTAGTTGTGAATGTTTTCATTGTGAACAAGTTGTAAATGTTTCCCTTCTAAACTAGTTGTGAACATTTCTATTTTATTATAAACTAGTTGTGAATGTTTCCATTCTAAACAAGCTATGAATGTTTCGATTCAAAACTAGTTATGAATGTTCCATTTGATTCTAAACTAGTTGTGAATGTCTCCATTTCATTCTAAATTAGTTATGAATGTTTCTATTTCATTCTAAACTAGGTGTGAATGTTTTCATTGCACTCCAAACAAGCTATAAATGTTTCCATCTCATTCTAAACAAGTTATAGATGTTTCCATTCTAAACAAGTTGTGAACGTTTACACTTCATTCTAAACAAATTGTAAATGTTTCCATTCTAAATTAGTTGTGAATGTTTGCATTTCATTCTAAACTAGTTGTGAAAGTTTCCATTCCGAACAAGTTGAAAATGTTTCCATTCCAAACTGGTTGTGAATACTTCCATTTCATTTTGAACAAGTTATGAATGTTTGCATTTCAATCTAAACAAATCATGAATGTTACGATCTCATTCTAAACTAGTTGTCATTGTTTCCATTCCAAAGAAGTTTTGAACGATTCTATTCCAAACTAGTTGTGAATGTTTCATTTCATTCTAAACCAGCTGTGAATGCGTCCATTTCATTCCAAACTAGTTGTGAATGTTTCCATTTCATTCTATATAGCTCGTGAATATTTCCATTTTACTCTAAACAACTTGTGAATGTTTCCATTCTAAATTAGATATTAATGTTTCCATTTCGTTCTAAACTAGTTGTAAATGTTTCCATTCCAAACAAGTTGTGAATGTTTCCATTTCATTCTATACTAGTTGTGAATATTTCCATTTCATTCTAAACAAGTTCTGATTGTTTCCATTTCATTTTAATCTTGTTTTGAAGGTTTCTGTTTTAATCTAAAAAGGTTATGAATGTTTCCATTTCATTTTAACCTACTTGTGAATGTTTTCATTCTAAACAAGTTGTCAATGTTTGCATTTCATTCTAAAAAAGTTGTGAATGTTTAGATTTCACTCTAAACTAGTTGTGAATGCTTCCATTTCATTCGAAATAAATTGTGAATGTTTCCATTCTAAACTAGTTATGAACATTTACATCTCATTCTAAACTAGTTGTGAACGTTTCCATTTGATTCTAAAGAAGTTGTAAATGTTTCCATATCATTCTAGACTACTTGAGAATGTTTAATTTCTCTCTAAACTAGCTGTGAAAATTTCCATTTCACTCTAAACAAGGTATGAATATTACCAGTTCTTTCTAAACTAGCTGTGAATGTTTCCATTCGTAACTTGTTGTGCATGTTTCCATTTCATTCTGAACAGCTTGTAAATGTTTCCATTTCATTCTAAACAAGTTTTGAGTGTTTCCCTTGTAAACTAGTTGTGAATGTTTCCATTCTAAACTGGTTGTGAAAGTCTCCATTTCATTCTAAACAAGTTGTGAATGTTTCCATTTCATTCTAAACTAGTTTTCAATGTTTCCATTTCACTATAAACTAATTATGATTGTTTACATTCTCAATGAGTTGTGAATGTTTCCTTTCATTCTAAACAGGTTGTGAATGTTTCCATTTAACACCAAACGAGTTGTGACTGTTTCCATTCCACACAAGTTGTGAGTGTTTCCATTCCAAACAAGTTGTGAATGTTTCATTTCATTTTGAAAAAGTTATGAATGTTTCCATTTCATTCTAAACTAGTTCTTAATGATTCTATTTCATTCTAAACTAGTTGTGAGTGATTATATTCCACTCCAAAGAAGTTGTGAATGTGTCCATTTTATTCAAAAGTTGCTATGACTGTTTCCATTCTAAACATGCGGTGAATGTTTCCATTACATTCTAAACAAGCTGTGAATGTTTCCATTCTAAACCAGTTATCAATGTTTCCATTTCATTCTAAGCTAATTGTGAATGTTTCCATTCTAAACTAGTTGTCAATGTTTCCATTTTATTCTAAACTATTTGTGAATGTTTCTTTTGCAAACAAGTTGTGAATATTTTCATTCCAAACTAGTTGTGAATGTTTTCATTTCATTCTAAACAAGTTGTGAATATTTCTACTTCATTCCAAAGAAGTTGTGAATGTTTACATTCTAAACTTGTTTTGAGTGTTTTCATTTCATTGTAAACTAGTTGTGAATGTTTCCATTTGATTCTAAACAAGTTCTAATTGTTCTGATTTCATTCTAAACAAGTTGTGACTGTTTCCAATCCATAATATTTTTGAATGATTCTCTTTCATTCTAAACTAGTTCTAATTGTTTTCTATTCCAAACAAGTTGCCAATGTTCCCTTCCCAAACCAGTTTTGTATATTTCCATTTCATTATAAACAGGTTGTGAATGTGTTTATTTCATTCTAAACTAGTTGTAAATCTTTCCACTTCATTCTGAAGTTGTGAATGTTTCAATTTCATTCTAAACTAGTTGTGAATCTTTCCATTGTAAACAAGTTATAAATCTTTCTATTTCATTTTGAACAAGTTGTGAGCGTTTGTTTTCTAAATTAGTTGTGAATGGTTCCACTTCATTCTGAACAACTTGTGAATATTTCCATTTCATTAGAATCTAGTCATAAATACTTCCATTCTAAACAAGTTGTGAGTGTTTCCATTTCATTCCAAACAAGTTGTTAAACTTTGCTTTCAAATCTGGTTGCAAACATTTCCATTTCATTCTAAACAAGTTAGGAATGTTTCCATTTCAGTCCAAATAGGTTACGAACGTTTCCATACTAAACTGGTCTGAATGTTTCTATTTCATTCTAAACTAGTTGTGAATGTTTCTTTTCCAAATAAGTTGTGAATGTTTCCATTCCAAACTAGTTATGAATGTCTCAATTTCATTCTAAACAAGTTCTGATAGTTTTTATCTAATTCTAAACTACTTGTGAATGTTTTCATTTGGTCTAAACTACCTGTGATTGTTTCAATTTCATTCTAAACTAGTTGTGAGTGTTTCCATTTCTTTCTAAACTAGTTGTGAGTGTTTCCATTCACTCTAAACAAGTTATGAATGTTTCCACATCATTCTAAACTAGTTGAGAATGCTTCCATTCTAAACAAGTTGTGAATGCTTCCATTCAAAACTAGTTGTCAATGTTTCCATCTTATTCTAAACTTGTTGTGAATGTTTCGATTTCATTTTAAACTCATTGAAAATGTTTCCATCTCATTCCAAACTAGTTGTCAAAGCTTCAATCTCACTCTAAACAAGCTGTGAATGTTTTCATTTCATTTTAAACTACTTGTGAATGTTTCCATTCTTAAAAAGTTGAGCACCATTCCATTTTATTCTAAACAAGTTTTGAATGTTTCTATTCTAAAATAGTTGTAAATGATTTCGTTTCAATCTAAACAAGATTCCATTGTTTCCATTTCATTCTAAACAAGTTGTGAATGTTTCCATTCTAAACTTGCTGTGAATCTTTCCATTTCATTCTAATCTAATTGTGAATATTTATATTCCAAATGTGTTGTGAATGTTTCCATTTCATTCTAAACAAGTTGTGATGTTTCCATTTCATTCTAGAAAAGTGGTGGATCTTTCCATTTTATTCTAAACTAGTTCTAACTGTTTCCATTTCATTGTTTTCATTCTAAACAAGTTGTGAATGTTTACCTTTCATTCTAAACAAGTTGTAAACCTTTCCACTTCATTCTAAACAAGTTATGAATTTTTCCATTTTATCCTAAATAGGTTGCGTATGTTTCCATTTCATTCTAAACAAGTTGAGTATGTCCATTTGATTTTAAGAAGGTTGTGAATCTTTCCATTTCAAACAAGTTATGAATGTTTCTCATTCTAAACAAGTTGTGAATGTTTCCATTCTAAACAAGTTGTGAATGTTTCTCACTCTAAACAAGTTGTAAATGTTTCTGACACTTAACAAGTTGTGAATGTTTCCATTCCAAAGAAGTTGTGAATGTTTCTGTTGCAAACAAGTTGTGAATGTTTCCATTTCAAACTAGTTGTGAATGTTTCATTTCATTCTAAACTAGTTGCGAATGTTTTCATTTCATTCTAAACTAGTTGTGAATATTTCCATTTCATTCTAAACTAGTTGTGAATGTTTTCATTCCACACTAAACAAGTTATGATTGTTTTCATCTTATTCTAAACTAGTTATGATTGCTTCCATTCTAAACAAGTTGTGAATGTTTCCATTTCATTCTAAACAAGTTGTGAAAATTTTTTACATTGAATTAGTTGTGAATGTTTCCATTTCATTCCAAACTAGCTATGGATGTTTTGATTCCAAACAAGTTATGAATGTTTCCATTTCATTCGAAACATGCTGTGAATGTTTCCATTTCTATCTGAACAAGTTGTGATTGTTTGCATTTCATTTTGAATTGCTTGTGAATATTTCCATTTCTTTCTAAACAAGTTCTGAATATTTCTATTTCATTCTAAACTACTTGTAAATGTTTCCATTCTAAAAAAGCTGTGAATATCTCCCTTTCATTGTAAACAAGTTGTGAATGTTTCCATTTCATTCTAAACATGTTGTGAATGCTGTGTTAGTGGTGGGTTGGAATGCCAATCATGTGATGATTGTATTTTGCACATTGACTCATGATATTTTATTGAGGTATCTTTCCAATAATTGTGTTTGTTATTTTTCTCTGCATAACATAATCAAACATAATTACAACCTTAGAATAATTATATTCTTAAATGTCCCTGGTATAGTATTATTATGGAGCGGGTTATGATGATACATAAAGAGTAGCATATGTGGAGACTAATATGAGATATATAGTCTACATATGGGTACAAGTTATAGAACTTGTGTACTGGACTAACCCACCATTAGAATGCTACATGGATCATAATATGGATGTCATAAATGAGTCTCATAGTTATCATGGTATATGTAGTCCTTTGGTCTAAGATCATCAAGGTTCCCTACATGTGAGTCATATACTTTGATACTTCCTTTTGTTGCTTGTAATTGACTAAACATGAAGGTGGTCATTAAGTATGTCATATATCATACAAAGGGTTTTGTATGATCAAGATGATATTTGTCCCTCCTATGTAATGGGAGTGATATCTTTGGGACCCCTGATAGAGTGAGACTAAGAAAATGCATGGCCATACTCGGATGAGTTGATATACGATATCAATGTAATCAGTTTAAGTTAGTATACTTGGTAATCAAGAAGCCATAGATCGGGCTATAGGAGAGTGACACATTCCATGTCTCGTGCTTGGTCTTTATATCTTGGACCAAAGGACAATGGCATATATGAATAAGGATCATAGAGGTTTAGTCAAATTACCAACTATCTTGTCACTTGGGTAGCAGTGATGTGTTGCTTGACACCACTTATTGTTTATGATCATAAATATGATTTATGATCAAAACCAATATGATAGGAGCCTATTGGGTAACACACAAAGCCAATTGGGTTATTTGAGTGTATGGGCCAACTTTTTGGGTTTCAATTTCATAATAATTTCGGATTAATAATTTGCCTAAAGGTTTAGCCATTAAGTAAGCCTAATTGGATTAGGGTTTTGAAACCCATTAGGCTTGGGAGTTGAGTCTCACTATAAATACGTCATATAGTGAGAATTTTGTATCTCTTGTCCTAGCCTCCCTAACGAAGAAATCAAAAGGGTTCTGAAAAGTTCAAGCCACACTCTTCTCTCACCATTCCTTGGAGGATGCAAGCTAGCATTGCGGGCACAAGAGGAATGCATCTGCCGGGACGTTGTGGAGGCGTGGCGATCCTAATAGGCTCCTGTGGATACCATAGTAAGTTTGAACACATTAACTATTCAAGTTTTGTGATTTAACTCAACAGTTGGGTCACAGATCTCAACCGAACTAAGTATAAAATTTTTGAACACCCAATTCACCCCACTTCACTTGGGTCTTGGAGGGTTTCGGTTATCTTCTGCTGTGTTTATTTGGCTCTCGAAACCCAACATGCTTGAATTTCATTCAAAACAGGTTGTCATTCATTACACTCTAAACAAGTGGTGAATGTTTCCAATTCATTGTAAACAAGTTCTGAATATTTCTGTTCCAAACAAGTTGTGAATGTTTCCATTACCAAGTAATTGTGAATGTTTCCATTTCATTCTAAACAAGTTGTGAATATTTTTATTTCATTCTAAACAAGTTGTGTATGTTTCCACTCTAAACTAGTCATAACATTTTCACTTCATTCTACACTAGTTATGAATGTTTGCATTTCATTATAAGAAAGTTGTGAATGTTTCCATTCTAAACTAGTTGTCAATGTTTGCATTTCATTCTAAACAAGTTGTTAATGTTTCCATTTCATTCTAAATAAGTTATGAAAGTTCCCATTTCATTCCAAATAAGTTGTGAATGTTTCCATTTCATTCTAAAGATGTTGTGAATGTTTCCATTTCATTTTAAACTAGATGTGAATGTTTCCAGTTAATTCTAAACAAGTTGTGATTTTTTTAATTCTAAACTAGTTGTGAATGTTTCCGTTTCATTCTAAATAAGTTGTGGATGTGTCCATTTCATTCCAAACAAGTTGTAGAAGATTTCATTTCAGTCTAAACAAGTTGTCAATGTTTCCATTTCATTCTAAACAAGTTGTTAATGCTTTCATTTCATTCTAAACTACTTTTGAATGTCTCTATTTACCTCTAAACAAGTTGTGAATGCTTCCATCCTACACAAGTTTTGAGTTTTTCAAATTCAATATAAACAAGTTGTGAATGTTTCCATTCTAAACCACTTGTGAATATTTCCTTTTCATTCTGAAAAAGTTGTGAATGTTTCCATCTCATTTGAAACAAGTTATGAATGTTCCCATTCTAAACTAGTTGTGAATGTTTACTCTTTATTCTAAACAAGTTGTGATTGTTAATGTTTACTCTTTATTCTAAACAAGTTGTGATTGTTTTCATTTCAGTTTAAACAAGATGTTAATGTTTTTATTTCAGTTTGAACTAGATGTGAATGTTTGTATTCTAAACAAGTTATGAATGTTTCCAATTCATTCTAAACAAGTTGTCAATATTTCCATTCTAAACTAGTTTGGAATGTTTCCATTCCAAAAAAGTTGTGAATGTTTCCACTCTAAACTAGTTGTAAATGTTTACATTTTATTCAAAACTAGTTGTGAGTGTTTCCATTTCATTCTGAAGTAGTTATGAATGTTCCCGTTTCATTCTAAACTAGTCGCAAATGTTTCTCTTTTGGTTTAAACAAGTTCAGAATGTTTCCATTTCATTCTAAACTAGTTGTGATTGTTTACAGTATAAATAAGTTGTGAATGTTTCCATTTCATTCTAAACAAATTATGATTGTTTCTGTTCTAAGCTAGTTGTGAATGTTTCAATTTCATTCTAAACTAGTTGTGAATGTTTCCATTCCAAAATAGGTTGTGAATGTTTCCAATCCAAAGAAGTTATGAATATTTCCATTTCTTTCGAAACATGTTGTTAATATTTCCATTTCATTCTAAACTAGTTGTGAATGTTTCCATTTCAATGTAAACTAGTTTGGAGTGTTTCCATTTCACTCTAAACAAGTTATGAATGTTTCCATTTCAGTTTAAATGAGTTGTCAATCTTTCCAATTCATTCTAAATAAGTTATGATTGTTTCCATCCTAAACTAGTTGTGAATGTTTCAATTTCATTCTAAACCAATTGAGAATATTTCCATTTCATTCTAAATAAGTTATAAATATTCCCATTCTAAACTAGTTGTGAGTGCTTCTATTTCCTTTTAAACTTGTTATAAATGTTTCCATCTCTAACTTTTTGTGAATATTTTCATTTCATTTTAAACAAGTTGTGAATTTTTTTGTTTCATTCTAAACTAGTTGTGAATGTTTCCATTTCACTCTAAATAAGTTGTGACGGTTTCTATTTCATTCTACAATAGTTGTGAATATTTTCATTAAATTCTAAACAAGGTGTTAATGTTTCCATTCTACACAAGTTGTGAATGTTTCCATTTAATTCTAATGTAGTGATGAATGTTTCCAATTGATTCTAAACTAGTTGTGAATGTTTCTATTCCAAACATGTTGTGAGTGTTTCGATTCCAAACTAGTTGTGAATGTTTCAGTTCATTGTAAACTAGTTATGAATGTTTTCACTCCACTCTACACATGTTGTGGATGTTTTCATTTCATTTTAAACTAGCTGTGAATCTTTCCATTCTAAAAAAGTTCTAAATGTTTCCATTACATTATAAACAAGTTGTCAATGTTTCCATTTTAAACTAGTTGGCAATTTTCTATTTCATTGTACACTAGTTGTGAATCTTTCTTTTCCAAACAAGTTGTGAATATTTCCATTCTATACTAGTTCTAAATGTTTCAATTTCATTCTAGAACAGTTGTCAATGTTTCCATTTCATTCTAAACAAATTATGAATGTTTCCAATTGAAACTAGTTGTGACTGTTTTAATTTCATTCTAAATGAGTTGTGAATGTTTCAATTTCATTCTAAATGAGTTGTGAATGTTTCCATTTCATTCTATACAGATTGTGAATGTTTCCATTTCATTCTAAACATGTTGTGAATGTTTCCAATCTAAACAATTTGTGAATTATTCTTTTCCATTCTAAGCTAGTTCTGATTATTTCCATTTCAAACAAGTTGTGAATATTTCCATTTAATTATAAACAAGTTGTGAGTGTGTCTATTTTATTCTAAACTGGTTGTGAATGTTTCCATTTCATTGTGAACAAGTTATGAATGTTTTCATTTTATTCTAAACTAGTTGTGAAGATTTCCATTGTAAACAAGTTGTGAATGTTTTAATTTTATTCTAAACTAATTGTGTATGTTTTCATGCCAAACAGGTTGTAAATGTTTCCATTCCAAGCTAGTTATGAATGTTTCCATCTCATTCTAAAGTAGTTGTGATTGTTACCCAGTCTGGAGTAGTCTAGTTATGGTGCTAAAATTGTGCATTTAAAGCCCCAGGATTAGTATGTCATTTAGGCTATTAGAACAATACCCTTGGTGTGCATACTTAAGTGCCCCTATCGGGCACTATGTAAGTACATGTGAATTTGTCCAACCATTAGATAGATATTCACATTTTATGCACACTTTGGCAATAAGGAAGGAAAACACTAGCACATTTCTTAATCTTGGCTACCACACAATAGGCATTTTTACTAAGCTCATGTGTCCAGCCACTGCACCCGAAACTTCCTCCAAAAAACTATATTAATCTAGCCATAAACCCTTATGTTTTCTTTATTCATTATCAGGTAAATTCTTAAACCAAATGAAGGAAACAAGTTTTACATCAAAAGCCCACCTATGGACCAAGTTATGGAATTTTGAAGTTGGTTATAAATTCTAACCAAATGAACAATAACTTAGCCAACTTTGCAACATCATAACTCTGGATATAGGCCACCAATTATAGTAATTCCAAAGCCCATTTAATCCCCTAGATGTGCTCTAGATGTTGTCAAAATTTCATACCAGGATTCATTCTACACAAGGAGTTATGGTGCTTAGAGTGTAGGGTCACAATTTTGGTCACTTTAGTACCATTATGCCCATATGAATTTTTATAAGCATGCAAACACTTCATTCACAAGGGTTAAGCTCCCAAGGATATTCCATACATATCCAAGGCACATAGGAAATACATTCCCCTACAGCTATCATCTTTGCATAGCCAATACCAAAATTTACAAACAAGTAGCCCATCTTCCACACTTAGGCAGCCTGTGCATAGCATCCTCATACATAGAAAAATTGTTAGTGTCGTGCCCAAAAAGCCAATCATGAGATGATTGTATTTTTTCACATTGAGTCATGATATTTTATTAAGGCATTAATCCAGCAATTATGTTTGTTATTCTGTTTCTGCGTAACGTAATAAACATAATTGTAACCCTAGNAACACTACATGGATCGTTATATGAGTGTCATAAGTGATTCTCATAGTGATCATGGTATATGTAGTCCTTCGACCTAAGATCATCAAGGTTCCCTACATGTGAGTCACATACTTTGATACTTTCCTTTGTTGCTCGTAACTAAGTGAACTTGAAGGAGATCATTGGGTATGTCACATATCATGCAGAGGGATTTGTATGATCAAGATGGTATTTGTCACTCTTATGTAAGGGGAGTGATATCTTCGGGCCCCTTGATAGAGTAAGACTTAGAAAAATGCATGGCCATGCTCAGATGAGTTGATATACGATATCAATGTCATCAGTTTAAGTTGGTCTACTCGGTAATCAAGAAACCAAAGATTGAGCTATATGAGAGTGACACATTCCATGTCTCGTGCTTAGTCTTGATATCATGGACAAAGGGACAATAGCATATATCAATGATGATCATAAAGGTTTAGTCGAATCATTGACAATCTTGTCATTTGGGTAGCAATGATGTGTTGCTAGACACCGCTCATTGCTTATGATCATAAATGTGATTTATGATCATTGCCAATGTGGTAAGAGCCTATTGGGTCACACACATAGAGCTATTTGCATCATTAGAGTGCATGGGCTAATTATTTGGGTTATGGTTTCACTTTCATTTCGTATTAACAATGGGCCTAAGAGTTGAGCCACTATTAAGCCCAAAATTAAAGCCTAATTGGATTAGGGCTTTGAAACCCATTAGGCCTGGAAGTTGAGTCTCACTATAAATACAACTTTTAGTGAGAAATTCACAGNTGCCCTAGCCTCCCAAAAAGGACAGCCGCACTCTTCTCTTGCAATTCCTTGGAGGACGCAAGCTAGCACTGTGAGCATAAGAGAAACGCATCTGCCGGGACATGGTGGAAGTGTGGTGATCCCTAGAGGCTCGTTTGGATACCGTAGAGAGCTTGAACACGTCAACTGTTTAGGTTTTGTGATTCAACTCTACAGTTGAGTGAGAGATCTCAACCGAAAATTAGGTATGAAAATTTTCACACACTCAGTTTACCCCGTTTCACTTGGATCTTGGAGGGTTTTGGTTAAATTCCGCTGCGCTGTTTGGCTCCCGAAACCCAACAAAAATAGCCCACCACTTTTATGTGTATTATATATGCATCAAATGATCCTCGTCAAAGACCCTTGCTTTGGTCTAATCTTACTCAGCATGCTGCAAATATTTATGGTTGTTGGCTTGTTTGTGGGGACTTTAATGAAGTTATGTGCTCTTATAAAAAGTTTTTTGGTTATGGTATTATTGATTGGCATGATTCAGGTCTGTTTGAATGTTGTAATTCTAGTGGTTTATCTTATTTTCATAGCATTTGCTTGTTTTATACATTAAGTAATCACCAGAAGGGTAATGATCGTATCCTTTGCAAACTACACAAAATAATAAGGAATGATTCTTGCTCTGCCTTGTTTCTATCTATTCAGATTAAGTTTAAATACAATTGTTGTTTTGACTATGCTTTGGCTTTGATTAATCTTTTAAATATACCTATTCTCCGTTGCTGTCCTTTTAAATATTTCAGAATTTGGCAAGATTATCCTTAGTATAGTGAGACTGTCAAATCTATTGGGATGACCAAAGCCATACTTTAACGGATGCTTGGTGCCACATTCTAGGTAAGTTAAGCCATTTGAAAAAGGCTTTCAAAAACCTTAATAAAGATGCTTTCTTTGGTATTTCTGAAAGAGTTCCTACAAAAGAAAAGGAGCTGGATCAAATTTCTATTGTCTTAAATCAAAATATTGGGGATAATAATCTTTACATGTAGTAGTAGTAGCTCTGCTTTGAGGTCCTAAATTTGAAAAAAGTTGAGGAGAATTTTTATGCCCAAAAGTCTTCTTGTGATTGGTTAAAACTTAGTGACTCTAACACTAAATGTTTTCATGCTATAATGAAAGAAAGGTCTACAAAAGGTCGCATTTCCTATATTTTATCTAGTGATGGTCATAAGCTTACTTCTCAAGAGGCTATTAAAAATGAGTTTCTCTCTTACTTTCAATGCATTTTTGGGAAGTCCTTTGATTTGTGTCTGGTTAATAATAATATTGTCTTAAATGGTACTAAGCTTTCAGTTTTGCAGCATAATTTGTTAGCTACTATTGTTTATGTGGAAGAGATTACTCTGGCAGTTACAAGTATGCACCTATTCAAAGCTCCTGGCCCAGATGGTTTCATTGCTGGTTTCTACCAGCATAATTGGGAGTTAATTAGTAAGGATGTCTCGACTGCCATTCTTAGATTTTTTCTTAATGGAATTTTACCCCTTGCTTTATCTGCAACTACCATTCATCTGATTACCAAGCATACTCGTGCTTCTACAGCCTCTGATTATAGACTAACTTCTTGCTGTAATGTACTTTATAAGTTTATTTCAAACATTTTGGCTAATAGAATTCAAGGAGTCATTCCTTCTCTCATTAATAAGACCCAAACTACTTTTATTAAGGGTCATAGTTGATAATGTGATGTTTTGTCAAGAGATAAGCAGGGGTTATAATAAAAAAAACATTAAGCCCAGAATATGTATTAAGATCGATCTAAGAAATGCCTATGATATTTTGGATTGGAATTTCTTGGAGAATCTTTTATTAAAGTTGAATTTCCTTACTTATTGGGTTGAGTGTGTGATGATGTGTATTCATTCTCCTTATTATTCAGTTGTTTTGACTGGATCTTTATGTGGATTTTTTCAAGGTAAAAGGGGAATTAGATGAGGGAACCCTTTCTTTCCTCTTTTGTTTGTTATTGTTATGGATTATCTTTCTAGAACCTTGGATAAGATGTTTGATGAATGTTATATTGGTTATCATCCTAAATGTAAGCGACTTAAGCTGTCTCATGTTCTTTTTGCTGATGACATTATGATATTTGCTAACGGAGATCTTACCTCTGCTAGAAATCTTTCTTATTGCTTGCAAGTTTTCTCCTAGACTTCAGGGCTGCAGATTAACTTTGACAAGAGGCATGTCTTTTTTGGGGGTGTCTTCTCGGAAGTTGAGTCTTAAATTCTTTCTATTCTAAATATGCCAAAGGGCACTCTTCCTATTAGATATCTTGGAGTCTCTTTGGCTGATCATGGGATCCAAATTCAGCATTATAAACCTTTGGTGGAGAAAATCTTTCAGAATCTTCATGGCTTGTCTACCAAGCTTCTTTCTTATGCATGTCATTTACAGCTTATAAAAGCTGTCGTTTTTAGTATCCAGGCTTATTGGTCTATTATTTTTCCTAATCCTAAAATGGTGCTCCAGTATGTAAAGAAATACTGCAGAGCTTTTCTATGGATTGATTCGCGTTCTAGCAGGAAATTCCCTATTGCTTGGACAAACGTATGTGTTCTAAAAAACCAAGGTGGGCTAGGTACTTTTAGTCTAATAGGCTGGAATATTGCTTCAAATGGTAAAAAAACTTTAGAGACTGATGACTGATAAGAAAAGCCCTTAAGTCCAATAGATCCATGCATATTATGTGTGTGGCTCAAATATTTGGGAGATTATGGTTTCAAGTGATGTCTCTATTTGTTGGAAAAATAATTTAAAGGTTAGAGATCATTTCATTACTTATGTACATGATCAACTTTGGGATTGTGTTAATAGTGGTAAGTTGGTTATGAAACTTGCTTATTTGCATGTGGTAGAAAATTTTGATCAAGTTAATTGGGGCCCAATGGTTTGGAACTCTATTCCCAAATTTTTGTTGTTTGCTGGCAGCCTATGATAAATAGGTTACCTACTATAGATAGATTAAATAGTTACAAGGACTTGAGATCCTCTTTATGTCCTCTTTGTCTTCGAGTTGATGAGTCCAAGAATCATCTCTTCTTTGAATGTTCATTTTTTCTTTTTTTTTTGGCATCAAACTATGTGCAAGCTGAGATTGTAGGATGCTCCAAGGCAGTGGAACAGGTTTTGTGATTGGTTTGCTCATCTGGTGAAAGGTAAATCAGTTAAGTCTACTTCTTGTAGAGATTTTGTAGCTACTTTGGTTTACGTTATCTGGTAGGAACGCAACAAGATAATTTACCAGCATAGGTGTCGAATGCTGATAGACCTGACAAGGATTATTGAATCTGATATCTTTATTAGATTTAGTTACTCTTTGGATACTATATTCTAGTTTTGTACTACCTGATTATGCTATGAAGCACATGTGTAGGCTCTCTGTTTCTATTTTCTTTTAGGTCAGGCTTTGCCATTTTTCTTGTAGGCCCTTGACCTTCTTATTTTGTAAGTGCCGTTGGAAATTTTTTATGAAACGAAAATGCGCACCTGTTGAGGTGTTTCTGAATAAAATATAAACAGCCCACCAATGTTCACATACATTGTCTAAACTTTACATGTCCCATATGTACATGCTTCCATGAACTACATAATGTTCTTAATTCAGCTAAAATAATTACCCTAGTTACAGGAAAGCTCTAGACACAATGCACTCTAGAAAACAAGATGTTGGACAGCTACTGCGTGACACATTAAGCACCATCACTAAAAATACAAGATGTGCTCCTAAAATTACCAAAAACTCCAGATCACAACTAGATACATGGAAGTTCAAGTAACTAAAATTTCAGATCAAAACTCAAACAACAAGGGTTAGTTTGAATGAGATCTATCTGCAGTACCTAAAATGGACAAATATGAGGGGAGGTAAGTTTCACTTGGAAACTTAGTAAGGAGCACACTTAGGTACCTAAGATGATACTGCCCATGATATTACCTGCATTCAAAGACACAAGAACACAACAAACACAATGTAAATATCCAACAAAAAGCAAACAAATATAGCAACCATACACAAACAACAAACATACGTATGCAGTAGAAATAAGCATCATTGGTTAGTCCATAAAACATGCAATAAACATATGTAATTCACTATGGTAGCCCTCCTCTGTGCACTTCACACTAAGGCCGAAAACCTTCACTAAGTGCACTCCTCTCACTAAGCTTGGTTCATCAAGCTCTTGGCTATCTTCCAAGCTTAGCCCTAGCTTTATGGATATTTTAATAACACAGTAAACAGTCCATGAGAGCAAGAAAACTCCTTACATTATTGCATAGGCTGAATGGAGCTTGATTCTAAGTGCACCCAAGTAGTAGCAATATTACACCTTTAATTGTGTTTTCTTGACTTCAATTGCAAGTAATTGTAAGCTTGACGGTATGGTGGCTATGGAGGAAGTATGGAGGTGAAAGGCTGCATTTTGCTCTACTGGATAAGGATGAATATGGGAGAAGAAAGAAGAAGATGGCTACTTAAATGGACTTAAGTGCACAAAACACCCTTAACAAGACTTAACCATGCTTTATGTCATTTTCCTTGCTACAAGACCATGGTTTCTTAGTCTTAATTTCTTGGCCCATATTTGATTTCTTTACCATGCTTTCGCTAGCCTTCCATTGAGTGGGATAACTCCAAAATGTCTCCATTTGACTTAAGTCAGAGGCATGGACATCCAAAGGCCTACACTAGGACACTTAGGTCCTTAAAGCCCCTTATGTTTTCTTTGTCCAAAATTATCTTACACAAGCAATTTGATCCTCCAATAATACTTTCGTACCATCAATATCCTTCTCATAACTCTCCTTAGCTCTTTTTCCAGGGTTTTGCAATTGAGTACCCAAATTTCCAAAATATTACAAAAAAATCCATAGGTTGCTTAACAAACATGAAATCCTTCAAGCTTTTCTTGGGGGCCAAGTTACTAACTTGGAACACTTTTAAGGAGCTGTTGATCATACCTTTTACCTTTCACACTTCAATCACTATAGTGAGAATTTCATAACATAATAGTTTTTTAACCATTATGCCACACTTTGTAATTCACCAAATTTACTGAGGTGGTAACAGTGAATGTTTCCATTTCATTCTAAACTAGTTGTGCGTGCTTCCATCTTACTCTAAACAAGTTGTGAATGTTCCCATTTCCTTCTAAACTACTTGTGAATGTTTCCATTCTAAACAAGTTGTGAATGTTTCCGTTTCACTTCAAACAAGTTGTGACTGTTTCTATTCTAAACTAGTTGTTAATGTTTCCATTTCATTCTAAACAAGTTTTGAATGTTTTCATTCCATTCTAAACAAGTTTTGAATGTTTCCATTCTATTCTAAACAAGTTGTGATTGTTTCCACATCATTCTAAATTAGTTGCGAATGTTTCCCTTTCACACGAAACAAGTTGTGGAAGTTTCCATTTTAGTCTAAACTAGTTGTGAATGTTTCTCTTCTAAACAAGTTGCGAATGTTTGCCTTTCATTTTAAACAAGTTGTGAATGTTTCCACCCTAAACTAGTTTTGAATATTTCCATTTCAATATAAACAAGTTGTGAATGTGTCCATGTCATTCTAAATAAGTTGTCAACGTTTGCATATCATTCTGAACTAGTTGTAAATGTTTCGATTTCATTCTATGCTAGTTGTCAATGATTCCATTTTTCACTTAACAAGTTGTGAATGTTTCCAGTTCATTGTAAACGAGTTGTGAATGTTTCCATTTCAGTCTAAATTAGTTGTTAATGTTTCGATTTCAGTCTAAATTAGTTGTTAACGTTTCCATTTCATTCTAAACTAGTTGGGAATGTTTCCATTTTTCCCTAAACAAGTTGTGAATGTTTACATTTCATTCAAAACAAGTCGTGAACATTCCCAATCCAAATAGATTGTCAATGCTTCCATTCCAAATAAGTTCTGAATGTTTCCATTTCATTCTAAACTAGTTGTGAATGTTTCCACATCATTACAAAAAAGTTGTGAATGTCTCCATTTCAATCTAAACTAGTTGTGAATGTTTCCATTTCATTCTAAACTAATTGTGAATATTTCCATTTTACTTTAAACAAGTTATGAATGTTTCCATTTTATTCTAAACAAATTGTGAATGTTTACAATCCAAACAAGTTGTGAATGCTTCCATTCTAAACCAGTTGTGAATGTTTCCATTTCATTCTAAACATGTTATGATTGTTTGCATTTTATTCTGAACAATATATGAATCTTTCAATTTCATCATAAACTACTTGTGAATGCTTCCATTCCCAACCAGTTGTGAACATTTTCATTTTATTCTAAACAAATTGTGAATGTTTCCATTTCATTCTATACTACTTGTGAATGTTTCCATTTCATTCTAAACTGCTTGTGAATATTTCCATTTCATTCTAAACTGCTTGTGAATATTTCCATTTCAGTCTAAATAAGTTGTTAATGTTTCAATTTTCTGCTAAACAAGTTCTAAATGTTTCTATTATAAACAAGTTATGAATGTTTCCATTTCATTACAAAAAATGTTCTAAATGTTTCCATTCTAAGTTAGTTGTGAATCTTTCCATTTCTTTCTAAACAAGTCATGAATGTTTCCATTTCATTCTAAACAAGTTGTGAATGATTCCATTCTAAACTAGTTGTGAATGTTTCCATTTCAATCTAAACTAGTTGTGAATATTTTCATTCTAAACTTATTGTGAATGTCTCAATTTCATTACAAAACAAGTTGTCAATGTCTCCATTTCAATCTAAACTAACTATTAATGTTTCCAATTCATTCTAAAGTAGTTGTTAATGTTTCCATTTCACACTAAACTAGTTATGAACATTTTCATTTTGTTCTAAACTAGTTATGAATGTTTCCCTTGTAAATAGGATGCGGGTGTTTCCCTTTCATTTTAAACATGTTGTGAATCTTTACATTTCATTCTAAACTACTTGTGAATGTTTCCATGTCACTGTAAAAAGTTCAAAATGTTTCCATTCATTCAAAACAAGTTCAAAATGTTTCAATTTTAGTTTAAACAAGTTGTGAATATTTCCATTCCAAACTAGTTGACAATGTTTCTACTGCATTCTAAACTTCTTGTGAATGTTTCTATTCCAAACAAGTTGTGAACGTTTCCATTCAAAACTAGTTCTCAACATTTCACTTCACTCTAAACAAGTTGTGAATGTTTACATTTCATTGTAAACTAGTTACAATTTTTTCTGTTAGATTCTAAACTAGTTGTTAATATTGCCATTCCACTCTAAACAAGTTGTGAATGTTTTCATTTCATTCTAAACTAGTTGTGAATCTTTCCATTTCATTCTAAACAAGTTGTGAATTTTTCTATTTTAAAAAAGTTGTGAGTGTTTCCATTTCATTCTAAACTAATTATGAATGTTTCAATTTCATTCCAAAAAAGTTGTTAATGCTTCCAATCTAAACTAGTTGTCAATGTTTCCACTTCATTGTAAACAACTTGTGATTGTTTCCATTTTAGTTTAAATTAGTTGTGAATGTTTCCATTTCATTCTAAACTAGTTGTAAATGTTTCCATTTCACTCTAAACAAGTTGTTAATATTTCCATTTCATTCTAAACAAGTTGTGAGTGTTTCCAATCCAAACATGTTGTGAATACTTCCATTCCAAACCAGTTGTTAATGTTTCCATTTTATTCCAAACAAGCTTTGAATGTTGCCATTTCATTCTAAACAAGTTGTGATTGACTCAATTTCTCTGTAAACTAGTTGTGAATGCCTCCATTCCAAACCAGTAGTGAAATCTTTCCATTTCATTCCAAACCAGCTTTGATTGTTTCCATTTCACTCTAAACTAGTTGTGTATGTTTCCATTTCACTCTAAACAAAGTTGTTAACATTTCAATTTCATTCTAAACTAGTTCTGAATGTTTCCATTCTAATTAAGTTGTGAATGTTTCCATTTTATTATAAATATATTGTGAATGTTTCGATTTCATTCTAAAAGAATTGTGAATGTTTCGATTTCATTCTAAACAAGTTGTGGGTGCTTCCATTCTAAATTAGTTGCGAATGTTTCCATTTCATTCTAAACTAGTTGTGAATGTTTTCATTCAAAACTAGTTATGAATTTTTGCATTTCATTCCAAAATAAGTTGTGAATGTTTCCATTTCAATTAAAACTAGTTATTAATGTTTCCAATTCATTTTAAAGTAGTTGTTAATGTTTTCATTTCACACTACAGACGTTGTCAATGTTTCCATTTCGATCTACATTAGCTGTGAATATTTCCTTCTAAACAATATGCGAACGTTTCCCCTTAATTTCAAACAAGTTATGAATGTTTTCATTTTATTCTAAACAACTTATGAATGTTTCCGTTTCATTCTAACCAATATCTAAATCCTTCCATTCATTCTAAACAAGTTGTAAATGTTTCCATTTCATTCTAAAGAAGTTGTGAATGTTTCCATTCTAAACTAGTTGTGAATGTTTTTATTTAACTCTAAACTTATTTTGATTGTTTCCATTTCGAACAAGTTGTTAACATTTCCATTCCAAACTAGTTCTCAATGTTTTGTTCAACTTTAAACAAGTTGTGAATGCTTCCATTTCATTCTAAGCTAGTTACGAATGTTTCTATTATGTTCTACACTAGTTGTGAATCTTTTCGTTCTACTCCAAACAAGTTGTGATTGTTTCCATTTCATTCTAAACTAGTTATGAAAGTTTCCATTTCATTCTAACAAAGGAGTGAATGTTTCTACTCTATACAGGCTGTGAATGTTTCCACATCATTCCAAAAAGGTTATGAATGGTTCAATTCTAAACTTGTTGTCAACGTTTCCATTTCATTCTAAACTACTTGTGAATGTTTTCGCTTCATTCTAAACAAGTTGTGAATGTTTCCATTTCAGTCTAAGTTAGTTTTAATGCTTCCATTTCATTCTAAACTTGTCACACCCCACACAGGCCCCACCCTGTACACTCTCAGTGCCACTCACCATTTCTACCCATAAGTTATTTAAACACTCTTATGTTCAAGTGTTATTAACTACCTTTAATTTCGGCCATTGTTTGTTACGTAGCTTTAAGTCTTATTTTCTTAAGCTGAGGACCTGGGAGGTGCCCTAGGAGGCTTATGAGTTGATTAGAACAATTACTTGCAACTTAAGTAAGGGCCAACCACTAACTTGTAACACAAGGCAAGGCTGTAAATCAATAACTTGCATTACAAGCAAGGCATACACTTAGTCTTTTAAGTGTCTATGATGTGTGCTCATCAAGTGTGCTACTCCAATGCATGTCAACAAAGAAGCCCATCTAATCAAGTTTTGAAAATCAATTTTCATGTTTATGAGCATTTGGTTAAGTAAAGAACACAAGAGGTTCAATTCATAAAGGCACATCCAAACCACATAAGCATAGCATAACTTGGCATTCAAGCATCCAAAATACTTACACAAAATCATGGTCCATCCGAGGCTAAATGTGCACAAAAGTAGCCTACATACAAGCACTATTTACTTGGCAACATACCAAGAGTACCCATTATCCAAAACTAGCCAAAGTTATGCATTACAACCAAGTTCACCTATTATACCCAAGAAGGATCTTAAAGACTATATACATGACCATAGTTTGAAGTATAAGACCTATGAATAAGTTCATAGTCATGAAGGCAAACCACCAAACTAGTGCCCAAGAACACACATCCATCTCTACTGCTAGACAAGTCCCACAATCTATTCAAAGCCTGCAAAACTTGTACCATAAGTTTTGGGCATAAATCATAAACATAAGACTTGTAAGTATAATTCAATTAAGCCAAGTTTCGGTTGGCACACATACCTCAAGCAATAAGTGTAATACTAGCACACTAGCAAGCAACCGAGCACACTATTCTAGCTCAATACCCTTTCTTGAAAATTCAAACTTTATCGGTATGAGTTTATACTCAGTAGGATTCACAAACGACCATATAAGGTCTAATTAGTTAAGTCCGAGACTTAACCTCCACAAAGCTTACTTGTCCTGCAAGAAAGACATGGAAACACCAAAATACAAGTATACACATACCATAACTAAGACATAAATCATAATAAAATTTACCTACAATTGGTTAGCTCACACAACAAAACAATCAAGCACATAACTCACACACACATTCCAAATTTTCATTTCGGCCAAAACCACTAGCATGTGTTCATGTGCACTTTGCACACCAAACTTCATAATTCCAATTTCATTCCACTAGAGCTCTGAATTCAATAGCAAGCTGGCCTTACTCACTAAGAATTCTAACACATACACATATTTTCACATGCTCAAACGAGTCCTTCATGTCTCCATGACATTTCTTTTGCATTTCTTTTATTTTCTTGGCCTAGGCCAAGCACTAAGGGATGAGCCTCACAAAACTAGTTATTAATGTTTCCATTTTTCTCAAAACAAGTTGTGAATGTCTACATTTCATTCAAAACTAGTTGTGAACATTTCCAATCCAAACAGGTTGCCAATGTTTCCATTCCAAACCAGTTGTGAATGTTTCCATTTCATTCTAAACTAGTTATGAATGTTTCCACTTCTTTATAAACAAGTTGTGAATGTTTCCATTTTAGTCTAAGTTAGTTGTGAATGTTTCCATTTCATTCTAAAATAGTTGTGGATGTTTCCATTTCACTCTACAAAAGTTATGAATGTTTCCATTTTATTCTAAACAAATTGTGAAAATTTACAATCTAAAGAAGTTCTGAATGCTCCCATTCCAAACCAGTTATGAATGTTTCCATTTCAATCTAAACAAGTGACGAATGTTTCAAATTTCATTATAAACTAGTTGTCAATGCTTCCTTTCCAAACCAGTTGTGAACGTTTCCATTTTATTCCAAACCAATTATGAATGTTTCCATTTCATTCTAAACAAGTTATGAAAGTTTTAATTTCATTATAAACTAGTTGTGAATGCTTCCATTCCAAACCAAATGTGAATGTTTCCATTTTGTTCCAAACCAGTTGTGAATGTTTCCATTTCATTCTAAACTAGTTGTGAATGTTTCCATTTCATTCTAAACTAGTTATGAATTTTTCCATTTCACTCTAAACAAGTTGTTAACATTTCAATTTTATTCTAAACAAGTTCTGAATATTTCCATTATAAACAAGTTATGAATGTTTCCATTTCATTATAAAAATGTTCTAAATGTTTCCATCCTAAGTTAGTTGTGAGTGTTTCCATTTCATTCTAAATAAGTTGTGAATGATTCCATTCTAAACTAGTTGTGAATGTTTCCATTTCAATCTAAACTAGTTGTGAATGTTTTCATTCTAAACTTGTTGTGAATGTCTCCATTTCAATACAAAACAAGTTGTCAATGTTTCCATTTCAATCTAAACTAATAGTTAGTGTTTCCAATTCATTCTACACTAGTTGATAATGTTTCCATTTCACACTAAACTAGTTGCGAACATTTTCATTTTGTTCTAAACTAGTTCTTAATGTTTCCCTTGTAAACAGGATGCGGGCATTTCCCTTTCATTCTAAACATGTTGTGAATGTTTACATTTCATTTCTAAAGTACTTATGAATACTTTCATTTCATTGTAAAAAGTTTTGAATGTTTCCCTTCATTCTAAACAAGTTCTGAATGTTTCGATTTCAGTTTACACAAGTTGTGAATGTTTCCATTCTAAACTAGTTGACAATGTTTCTACTGTAATCTAAACTCGTTGTGGATGCTTCCATTCCAAACAAGTTGTGAACGTTTCCATTCGAAACAAGTGCTCAACATTTCACTTCACTCTAAACAAGTTGTGAATGTTTACATTTCATTCTCAACTAGTTACAATTGTTTCCATTATATTCTAAACTAGTTGTTAATATTGTCATTCCACTCTAAACAAGTTGTGAATGTTTTCATTTCATTCTAAACTAGCTGTAAATGTTTCCATTCCATTCTAAACAAGTGTGAATTTTTCTATTCTAAAAAAGTTGTGATTGTTTCCATTTCATTCTTAACAAATTATTAATTTTTCTATTCTAAACTAATTGTGAATGTTTCCATTTCATTCCAAAAAAGTTATGAATGCTTCCAATCTAAACTAGTTGTCAAAGTTTCCACTTCATTGTAAACAACTTGTGATCATTTCCATTTTAGTCTAAATTAGTTGTGAATGTTTCCATTTCACTCTAAACTAGTTGTAAATGTTTCCATTCTACTCTAAACAAGTTGTGAATCTTCCCATTTCATTCTAAATAAGTAGTGAATCTTTCCAATCCAAACATGTTGTGAACACTTCCATTCCAAACCAGTTGTGAATGTTTCCATTTCATTCCAAACAAGCTGTGAATGTTGCAATTTCATTCGAAACAAGTTGTGATTGACTCAATTTCTCTGTAAACTAGTTGTGAATGCCTCCATTCTAAACCTGTTGTGAAATCTTTCCATTTCATTCCAAACTAGTTTTGATTGTTTCCATTTCACTCTAAATTAGTTGTGTATGTTTCCATTTGATTCTAAACACGTAATGAATGTTTTTGTTTCACTCTAAACAAAGTTGTTAACATTTCAATTTCATTCTAAACTAATTCTGAATGTTTCCATTCTAGTCAAGTGTGAATGTTTCCATTTTATTTTAAACTTGTTATGAATGCTTCGATTCTAAACTAGTTGTGATGTTTCCATTTCGTTCCAAAAAAAATTATAAGTGTTCCATTTCATTCTAAAGAAGTTGTTGATGATTCTATTCTAAATTAGCTATGAATGTTTCCATTTCATTCTAAACTAGTTGTGAATGTTTTCATTCAAAACTAGTTATAAATGTTTGCATTTCATTCCAAAGTAAGTTGTGAATGTTTCCATTTCAATTCAAACTAGTTATTAATGGTTCCAATCCATTCTAAACTAGTTGTTAATGTTTTCATTCCACACTACAGATGGTGTGAATGTTTCCATTTTGATTTACGCTAGCTATGAATGTTTCCCTCTAGACAGTATGCGAACGTTTCCCCCTAATTTCAAACAAGTTGTGAATGTTTCTATTTCATTCTAAACAACTTGTGAATGTTTCAATGTCATTCTAACCAATTTCTGGATGCTTACATTCATTCTAAATAGGTTGTGAATGTTTCCATTCTAAACTAGTTGTGAATGTTTTTATTTGACTCTAAACTTATTTTGATTGTTTCCATTCCAAACAAGTTGTTAACATTTCCATTCCAAACTAGTTCTCAATGTTTTGTTCCAACATAAACAAGTTGTGAATGCTTCCATTTCATTCTAAACTAGTTATGAATATTTCCATTAGAATCTAAACCAGTTGTGAATATTTTCATTCTACTCCAAACAAGTTGTGATTGTTTGTATTTCATTCTAAACTAGTTGTGAATGTTTCCATATCATTCTAAACAAGGAGTGAATGTTTCTATTCTATACAAGCGGTGAATGTTTCCACTTCATTCCAAAAAGGTTGTGAATGCTTCCATTCTAAACTTGTTATCAATGTTTTTATTTCATTCTAAACTAGTTGTGAATGTTTCTATTTCATTCTAAAGAAGTTGTGAACATTTCCATTTCATTCTAAACAAGTTATGAATGTTTCCATTTCATTCTAAACAAATTATGAATGTTTTCATTTCATTCTAAACAAGTTGGAAATGTTTCCATTTCATTCTAGACAAGTTTTGAACGTTTTCATTATAAATTAGTTGTGAATGTTTCCATTTTCTTTTAAACAAGTTGTGAATGTTTCCATTCCAAATAAGTTGTGAATTTTTCCAATTTGTTTAAACAAGTTTTAAATGTTTCCATCTCATTCAAAACTACTTGTGAATGTTTACATTTCATTCTAAACAAGTCATGAATGTTTCCATTCCAAACAAGTTGTGAATGTTTCATATTAGTTCTAAACAGGTTTTAAATGTTTCCAACTCATCCTAAACTAGTTATGAATGTTTTCATTTCATTCTAAACAAGTTGTGAATGTTTCCACTTCATTTTAAACTAATTGTGAATGCTTCCATTCTAAACTAGTTATGATTGTCTCCATTTCATTCTAAACTAATTGTGAATGTTTCCATTTCATTCTAAACTAGTTGTGAATGCTTCCATTTTGGTCTAAACAAGTTATGAATGTTTCTAATTTATTATAAGCTAGTTGTGAAAGTTTCCATTCCAAACAAGTTGTGAATGTTTCCATTTCATTCTAAACAGGTTTTGAATATTTCCATTTCATTCTAAACAAGTTTTTAATCTCTCCATTCTAAACTAGTTATGAATGTTTCCATTCCAAACTAGTTGTGAATGTTCTCATTTCATTCCAAACAAGTTGTAAATGTTTCCATATAATTCTAAAGTAGTTGTGAAAGTTTTCATTTCATTCTAAACTAGATGTGATTGTTTCCATTTCATTTTAAATAAGTTGTGAATATTTCCATTCCATTGTAAACAAGTTGTGAATGTTTCAATTCTAAACTAGTTGTGTATGCTTTGATTTCATTTGAAACTAGCTATGAATGTTTCCATTTCAAATAGGTTGTCGATGTTTCCATTTGAAACCGGTTGTAAAAGTTTTCATTTCCTTCTAAACAAGTTATGAACGTTTCCACCTCAATCTAAACTAGTTTTGAATGTTTCCATTTCAATTTGAAGTACCCAGGAATTTTTTCCTTTCCCTTTAAACATGTTGTGAATGTTTGAATTTCACTGTAAACTAGTTGTGAATGTTTCTGTTCCAAAAAAGTTGTGAATTTTCGTTTCTAAACTACTTATGATTGTTTCCATTCCATTCTAAGCAAGTTGTGAATGTTCCCATGTCATTTTAAACTTGGTTTGAATGTTTCTATTATAAATTGGTTGTCAATATTTCCATTCCAAACAAGCTGTGAATGTTTCCCATCCAAACTAGTTGTGAAACTTCCAATTTCATTCTAAACAAGTTGTACGCATTTCCATTTCATTCTAAACTAGTTTTGAATGTTTCCATTTCATTCCACACTAGTTTTGAATGTTTCCATGTCATTCTAAACTAGTTGTGAATGTTTCCATTTCACTATAAACAAGTTGTGAATGTTTCCATTTAATTTAAAACATGTTTTGAAAGTCTCCAATGCAAACAATTTGCGAATGCTTCCATTCCAAACCAGTTGTGAATGTTTCCATTTCATTCTAAACAAGTTGTGAATGTTTCCACTTCATTCTAAAACAAGTTATGAATGTTTTAATTTCATTGTAAACTAGTTGTGAGTTCTTCTATTCAAAACCAGTCGTGAATATTTCTGCTTCATTCCAAACCAGTTGTGAATGTTATCATTTCATTCTAAACTAGTTGTGAATATTTCCATTTCATTTCAAACTAGTTGTGAATGTTTCCATTTCACTTTAAACAAGTTGTTAATGTTTAAATTTTATTCTAAACGAGTTCTAAATGTTTCCATTCCAAGCAAGTTGTGAATGTTTCCATTTCATTATAAACTTGTTGTTAATGTTTCCATTTCATTATAAACATGCTCCAAACTAGTTGTGTTTGTTTTGATTTCAATCTAAACTACTTCTGAATGTTTCCATTTTACTCTAAACATACTGTGAATGTTTTCATTTCATTCTAAACTAGTTGTGAGTACTTCCATCCTACGCAAGTTTTAAATGTTTTCATTTCATTCTAAACAAGAAGTTAATGTGTCCATTCTAAACTAGTTGTGACTGTTTCTATTTCATTTTGAAAAGGTTGTGAATGTTTCCAGTTCATCCAAATTAAGTTGTGAATGTTTCCATTCCAAACTAGTTGTGAATGTTTCCATTTCATTCTAAACTAGTTGTGAATGTTTCCTTTTTGTTCTAAACAAGTTTTGCGTGTTTCCATTTCGTTCTAGGCTTGTTGTGAATGTTTGCATTTCACTCTAAACTAGTTGGGAATGTTTCCATTTCGTTCTAAATAAATTGTGAATGTTTCCATTTTGTTCTAAATAAGTTGTGAATGTTTCCATTTCATTTTAAGCTAGTTATGAAATTTTCCATTCTAAACAAGTTGTGAATGTTTCCATTTCTTTCTAATCGAGTTGTGAATGTTTCCAATCTCAATTACTTACAAATGCTTTGATTTCATACTAAACTAGTTTTGAATGTTTCCATTCCAAACTAGTTTTGAATGTTTCTATTTCATTTTAAACAACTTATGAATGTGTCCATTTCATTCTAAACTAGTTGTGAATGTTTCCATTTCAATCTAAATTATTTGTGAATGTTTCGATATGACTCATAACAAGTTGTGAATGTTTCTATTTCATTCTAAACTAGTTGTGAATGTTTCCATTCTAAACAAGTCCTGAATCTTTCCATTTAATTCTAAACAAATTGTGAATGTTTCGATCCTAAACCAGTTGTGAATATTTCATTTTCATTCTAAATAAGTTGTGAACATTTCTATTTGATTCTAAACAAGGTTTGAATGTTTCCATTCTAAACTAGTTGTGAATATTTCCATTCCAAACACGCTTTGAATTTTTTCAATCCAAAATAGGAGTGGATGTTTCAATTTCATTCTAAACATGTTGTGCGTATTTCCATTTCTTTCTAAACTTGTTTTGAATGTTCCTATTTCATTCTAAACTACTTGAGAATTTTTCTATTTTACTCTAAACTAGTTCTGAATGTTTCCATTTCACTTTAAACAATTTCTAAATGTTTGCATTTCATTCTAAACTAGTTGTGAATGCTTCTGTTCTAAACAACTTTTGACTATTTTCAATTTATTTTAAACTAGTTGTGAATGTTTGCATTCCATTCTAAACTAGTTGTAAATGTTTCCATTCATTCTAAACATGTTATGAATGTTTGCATTTTTTTCTAAACAAGTTGCAAATTTTTCCATTCTAAACTAGTTGTCAATGTTTCTATTTCATTCCAAACTTGCTGGGAATGTTTGCATTTGATTCTAGACATGTTGCGAATGTTTGAATTTGATTCGAAGCTAGTTGTGAATGTTTCCATTTCATTCTAAACTAGTTGTGGATGTTTCCATTTCATTCTAAAATAGTTGTAAACGTTTCCATTTCACTCTAAACAAGTTGTGAATGTTTCCATTTCACTCTAAACAAGTTATAAATGCTTTCATTCTAAATTGTGAATGTTTCCAATCTAAGCTAGTTGCGGATGTTTCTATTTCATTATAAACAAGTTGTGAATGATTTCATTCTAAACTAGTTGTGAATATTTCCATTTCATTCTAAACTAATTGTGAATGCTTCCATTCCAAACAAATTGTGAATCTTTTCATTCCAAACTAGTTGTGAATGTTTCCATTTCATTCTAAACAAGTTACGAAAGTTTCCATTTCAGTTTAAACTAGTTGCTACTATTTCCAATTCATTCTAAATTAGTTGTCAAATGTTTTCATTTCACAATAATCAAGTTGTGAATGTTTCCATTTCATTCTAAACTAGTTGTGAGTTGTTCCCTTTCATTCTAAACAGGTTGTGAGTGTTTCCATTCTACACTAATTATGAATGTTTCCACTTTATTCTAAACTAGTTGTGAAGTGCTATACTCTTGCAGTTGTAACCCAAGTGTAGGTTGTCGCAAGTAGTAAAATCTCGGGAGTCCGAGTATCAAACCATAGGGAAGTGAATTAAGAAATACAAATTACAAAAGTGAATGAAGGTTTTTGTGAAAGATGTGAACAAGTGTTGATTAAAAATTCAAATTCAAATAAAATAGCTAAGGTTAGGGGATCCATTTTTAGTATATCGGTTATGATTAATTTTAGCCCATCTTACCACTCAATTG
>KK899556.1:100345-122344 GCA_000696445.1 Aquilaria agallochum
ATAAAGGAGGTCCCAATCGGGGAATTTAGTTAGTATTAACTTTCATTGATCTTAAAATGCCAATGCTTGCTAATGGGTTCAAGAATACATCATGCCAACCTTTGTCGACAATAACTCAAGATTCCAATATAGCCGACAGAGCCATGTTCTACAGAGGGAATCAAGCAGATTTTGTGCCAATGATTGACTATGATGAATCAAGATTCCCACTTAACAATGAGGGAAGTTAAATAGATTAAGGAAGAAAATACCATTAACATTATGATCCATTCAAATCAATCATAACCTTTATACCAAAAGCTTCACCCTTTCACCTTAGCAAAAGAAAGATTAGTTAGCCATGATAAAAGTAAACAACATATAAAAAGAGAAAATGAACATGAATTGAAAGATTAAAGGAAGAACAAGAAGAAGAACGAGAAAACACTTGGACAGAGCTTCAGTATTAAAAACTAGAACAAAACTAAAGAAGAAAAGTTAAAGATGATACAAGAACATAAAGGAGGCCTAAAAAATGGAATGAATTCTTCCTCCCCCCAAAGGTGCCTATTTATAGAGTTTTTGAGGTGGGTGAAATGGTAAAATAGTAAAATGTAGGTAAATACAAATCAACAAAGGTGGGTTGCAACTTATTTTAATTTTTTAACCATCGTAGACATTGAATTAGCTCTTCCTCAAAGCATAGAACATGTAGATCTCTTCTTTAGCTCTGAATCACTAGCTTGCTCATTCAAATTGGACATGCATAGCTCAAGTTATGATTTTTCTACCGAAACTGCTCTTCAGCACAGGAAAGAACGAATGGTCTCATCTATAATCAAATTTTGGCAATGAAAACAATCGAACTAGCTTGTAGAATTAAGCAGAGTTAAAGATCTATGTGTTGGTCTGATGAATTTGGAATCACTCAATTCTGACATCTACAGCTTTTGATATGATTTTTCTCATGAAGGGTCGCCAAGTAATGATTTTACTTACATAAAAAAATAATTATTTAATATATGTATTTTAATATTAATGAACAGTAAACCGTGTATGTACAGTAAATACGCATATGAATAGTGAAATATGCATATGAATAGTAAGTTAGTGATCAGTAACTATGAATAGTAAAAATATGTGAATAGTAACCCAATGGAAAAATGCTGAGAATATAGAAATTAATCATACTCAAAGTATATAATGATGATTTAAACCTTTAATAGCAATACACTTATGAGTATTTATCACGAAGGTTTCCTTATCATTCTAAACTAGCAGTGAATGTTTCCATTTCATACTAAACAAGTTGTGAATGTTCTCATTCCAAACAATTTGTGAATGTTTTCGCTGTAAATGAGTTCTCAATGTTTCATTTGATTCTGAACAAGTTGTGAATGTTTCTGTTTCATACTAAACTAGTTGTGAGTGCTTGCATTACATTCTAAGCTAGTTGTTCTTGTTTCCATTCCACTATAAACAAGTTGGGAATGTTTCCATTGTAAACAAGTTGTGAATGTTTCCATTTTATTGTAAACAAGTTATGAATGTTTTAATTCTAAACTAGTTGGTAATGTTTCCATTTCATTCAAAAAAGTTGCAAGTATTCCCACTTTAATCAAGTTGCCAATGTCTGCATTTTATTCTAAATTAGTTATGAATGTTTTCAATCCAAATTAGTTGTGAATGTTTTTATTCCAAACTAGTTGTGAAATTTTCAGTTCATTCTCAACTAGTTGTGAATGTTTCCATTTCATTCTAAAGTAGTTGTTAATGTTTTTGTTTCACTCTAAATAGGTTTTGAATGTTTCCATTTTAGTATTCGCTAGTTGTGAATGTTTCCATTTCATTCTAAACTAGTTGTGAATGTTTTCATCCTAAACTAGTTGTGAAAGTTTCCATTTTATTCTAAACCAGTTGTCAATATTTCCATTTCATTCTAAACAAGTTGTGAATATTCTATTTCTAAACTAGTCTTGAATGCTTCCATTTCATTCTAAACTTGTTGTGAATATTTCCATCCAAACTAGTTGTAAATGTTTTTACTTTAAACAAGTTGTGAATGTTTCCATTTCATTTTAAACAACTTGTGAATGTTTCCATTCTAAACTTGTTATGAATATTTCCATTTCATTCTCAATAAGTTGTGAATCTTTTTTTTATAAAGTAGTTATGAATGTTTCCATTTTATTCTAAACTAGTTATGAATCTTTCCATTCTAAACATGTTGTGAATGTATCCATTGAAAACTAGTTATGAATATTTCCACTTCCTTCTAAAGATGCTGTGAATGTTTCAATTCTATTCTAAACTAGTTGTGAATATTTCCTTTCCAATCTAAACTACTTATGAATGTTTCCATTTCCCTCAAAAGAAGCTTTCAATGTTGCCAATTCATCCTAAACTACTTGTGAGTGCTTCCATCCTAAACAAGGCATGGATGTTTTCATTTCATTCAAAACAAGTTGTGATTGTTTATATTCAAAACTAGTTGTGAATGCTTCCATTTCACTTTCAAAAAGTCATGAATGTTTCCATTTCATTCTAAACAAGTTGTCAATGTTTCTATTCTCAAGTAGTCGTTAATGTTTCCATTTCGTTATGAAGATGTTGTGAATGTCTCCTTTTCAATCTAAACTAGTTGCGAAAGTTGTCATTTCATTCTAAACAAGTTGTGAATGTTTCCATTTTAGTCTAAACAACTAATGAATGCTTGCATTTCATTTTAAACTAGTTGTGAATGTTTCCATTCAAAACAGGTTGTGAATGTTTTCATTTCATTCTAAACAAGTTGTGAATTTTTTCAATTCATTCTAAATCGGTTATGGTTATTTCCATTTCATTCTAAACAGGTTGTGGTTGTTTTCATTCTAAACTACTTGTGAATATTTCTATTTCGTTCTAAACTAGTTGTGAATGTTTCTATTCCAAACAAGTTGTGAATTTTACCATTCCAAACTTGTTGCAAATGTTTCCATTTCATTCTAAAGTAGTTGTGAAAGTTTCCACTTCACTCTGAAGTAGTTGTTAATGTTACCATCTCATTCTAAACTAGTTTAGAACGTTTCCATTTCACTATAAACAAGTTGTTAATGTTTCCACTTGACTATAAACTAGTTGTAAGTGTTCCATTCTAAACAAGTTGTGAATGTTTCCATTACATTCTAAACAAGTTGTGAATGTTTCCATTTCATTCTAAACTAGTTTTGAATGTTTTCATTTCATTCTAATCAAGATGTGAATATTTCCATTTCATTCTAAACTAGTCATGAATGTTTCTATTTCATTCTAAACTAGTTGTGAATGTTTCCATTCCATTCTTAACTTGTTGTGAATGGTTCCATTTCACTTTAAACAACTTGTGAATATTTCCATTTTAAACTTCTTGTGAAAGTTTTCATTTAATTCTGAACTAGTGGTCAATGTTTCTATTTTATTCCAAACAAGTTGTGCATGTTCATAGTCTAAACTAGTTGTAAATATTTCCATTTTATTCTAAACTAGTCGTGAATGTTTGCATTCTAAATAAGCTGTGAAGGTTTCCCTTTCATTCAAAAAAAGTTTGGAATCTTTCTATTCTAAACTAGTTGTCAACATTTCCATTTTAATGTAAACTAGTTGTGAATGTTTCTATTTGATTATACGCTAGTTTTGATAGCTTCCATTCCACTGTAAACAAGTTGTGAATGTTTCCATTTCATTCTAAACTAGTTGTGAATGTTTCATTTCTAAACAAGATGTAAATGTTTTCAATTCATTCTAAACAAGTTATGAAAGTTTTAATTCTAAACTAGTTCTGAATGTTTTTATTTCATTCTAAACAAGTTGTGAAGCTTTTCATTCCAAACTAGTTGTTAACGTTCCCATTTCATTCTGAATAGGCTGTGAATGTTTCCATTTCATTCTAAGCAAGTTGCCAAAGTGTCCATTTCATTCTAAACTAGTTGTAAATGATTCCGTTACACTCTAAATGAGTTGTGAATGTTGTCATTTCATGCTAAACTACATGTGAATGTTTCCATTCTAAACAAAGTGTGAATATTTCCACTTTATTCTAAACAAGTTGTGAATGTTCCCATTTTATTCAAAACAAGTTGTGAATGCTTTCATTTCATTCTAACCAAGTTGTGAATATTCTCATTCTAATATGCTTGTGAATGTTTCCATTTCAAAGTTCCTTTGAATGATACCATTTCATTCTAAAGAAGTTGTGAATGCTACCATTTCTTTCTAAAAAAGTTGTGAAAGTTTCCATTTTACTCTAAACAAGTTATGAATATTTCAATTTCATTCGAAACTAGTTGCGAATGTTTCCATTTCAGTCTAAACTAGATGTGAATGTTTCTGTTTAACTCTAAAGAAGTTGTGAATGCTTCCATTTTATTCTAAACTAGTTGAGAATGTTTCCATTCACTCTAAACAACTTGTGAATGTTTCCGATTAATTCTAAACTAGTTATAAATGTTTCCAATTCATTCTAACAACTTGTGAATGTTTTCAATTCATTCTAACAAGTTATGAATGTTTCCATTTCATTCTAAACAAGTAATGAATGTTTCAATTTCATTCTGAAAAAGTTGTGAGTGTTTCTATTTTATTCAAAGCTAGTTGTAAATGTTTCCATTTCATTCTCAATGAGTTATGAATACTTCCATTTCATTCTAAACTAGTTGTGAATGTTTCCATTCTAAACATGTTGTGAATGTTTCTATTTGATTTTGACTTGGTTGTGAATGTTACCATTCCAAACAGTTCGTGAGTTTGTCCATTTTATTCTAAACTTGTAGTGAATTTTTTGTTTCATTTTGAACAAGTTGTGAATGTTTCCATTTTAAACAAGTTGTGAATGTTTTTATTTCATTCCAAGCTAGTTGTGAACGTTTACATTTTGTTCTAACCAAGACAAGTTGTGAATGTTTTTATTTCATTCCAAGCTAGTTGTGAACGTTTACATTTTCTTCTAACCAAGTTATGAACGTGTACATTTTATTTTAAACAAGTTATAAAAGTTTCCATTACATCCTGAACTACTTGTGAATGTTTACATTAAACACTAAACTAGTTGTGAATGGTTCCATTTCATTCTAAACTAGATGTGAATGTTGCCATTTCATTCTAAACTAGTTGTTAATATTACCATTTCATTCTAAACAAGTTGTGAATGCGACCATTTCAATCTCAACTAGTTGTGAAAGTTTCCATTTTATTCTAAACTAGTTGTGAATATTTCTATTGCATTCTCAATTGGTTGTGAATGTTTCCATTTTATTCTAAACATGTTGTGAATCTTTCCATTCTAAACAAATTATGAAATTTTCCATTCCATACAAGTTGTGAATGTTTCCATTTCATTTTAAACAAGTTGTCAATGTTTCCATTCCAAACAAGTTGTGAATGTTTCATTGATATTCTAAGCTAATTACGAATGCTTCCATTGCAAACAAGTTATGAATGTTTCCATTTCAATCTAAACAAGTTGTGAATGTTTCCATTTCATTGTAAACTAGTTGTGAATGTTTCTATTTCATTCTAAACAAGTTGTAAATGTTTTCAATTCATTCTAAACTAGTTGGGAATATTTCCATTCCATTCTAAACTAGTTGTGAATGTTTTCATTCCATTAAAAATAAGTTGTGAATGTTTCGATTTCATTCTCAACAAATGGTGAATTTTTCCAATCTATTATAAACAAGTTGTGATTGTTTCCATTTTATTTCTAAACAAGTTGTGAATGTTTGCTTTTCATTCCAAACAAGTTTTAAATGCTTCTGTTTCAAATAAGTTGTGATTGTTTTCATTTCATTCTGAATAAGTTATGATTGTTTGCAAACAAGTTGTAAGTGCTTTCATTTCATTCTGAACTAGTTATGAATCTTTTCTTTTCATTTTAAACAAGTTGTGAATGTTTCAGTTTCATTCTAAACAACTTGTGATTGATTGCATTTCATTCAAAACTAGTTGTGAATGTTTCTATTTCATTCTAAACTAGTTGTGAATGATTCCATTTCACTTTGAAGAAGTTGTGAAAGTTTCCAACCCATTCTAAACTATTGGTCAATATTTCTATTCGATCTAAACAAGTTGAGAAGGTTTCCATTTCATTCTAAACTACCTGTGAATGTTTCCATTCTAAATGATTTGTGAATGTTTCCATTTCACTCTACACAATTTACGAATGTTTCCGTTTCATTCTAAACTACTTATGAATGTTTCCAATCTAAACTAGTTGTGAATGTTTCCACTTCTCCCTAAACAAGTTGTGAACGTTTGCATTTCAGTATAAACAAGTTAATGAATGTTCCCATTCTAAGCTAGTTGTGAATGTTTCCATTTTATTCTAAACTACTTGTGAATGTGTCTATTCCAAACTAGTGTGAATGTTTCCATTTCATTCTAAAAAAGTTGCAAATGTTTCCATTTCATTCTAAACTAGTTGCAAATGTTTCCATTCTAAATTAGTTATGAGTGTTCCAAGTTAATTTTAAACAACTTATGAATGCTTATAGTTCAATCTAAATAAGTTTTGACTGTTTTAATTCCAAATAGGCTATGAATGTTTCTATTCCAAACGAGTTGTAACTGTTTCCATTTCATTCTAAACAAGTTTTGAATGTTTCAGTCTCATTCTAAGCCAATTGTGAATGTTTCCATTTCAATCTAAACTAGTTGTGAATGTTTCCACTTCACTCTAAACAATATGTGAATGTTTCCATTTCATTCTAAACTAGTTGTGAATGTCTTTTTTCTGAACTAATTTTTAATGTTTTCATTTCTTTCTAAACAAATTATGAATGTTTTCAATCTAAACAAGTAGTGAATGTTTCCATTTCATTCTAAATAAGTTATGAATGTTTCTATTTCATTCTAAACAAGTTCTAAATGTTTGAGTTGTAAACTAGTTGTGAAGGTTTCCCTTTCATTCTGAAAAAGTTGTGAATGTTTCCATTGTAAACTAGTTGTCAATGTTTCTTCTTCAATACAAACTAGTTAGGAATGTTTCCATTTGAATATAAACTAGTTGTGATTGTTTTCATTCCATTCTAAAGAAAATAGGAATGTTTCCATTTCATTCTAGACTAGATGTGAATATTTCCAATCTAAACAAGTTGTCACTATTTCCATTTCATTCTAAAGAAGTTGTGAATGTTTCCATTTTAAACTTATTGTGAATGTTTCAATTTTATTCTAAACAAGTTGCAAATGTTCCCTTTCTAAACTAGTTGTCAATATTTCTATTTCAAGTAAGTTGTGAATGTTTCCACTCCAAACTTGTTCTTAATATTTCCATTTCATTCTAAACAGGTTGTGAAAGTTTCCATTTCATTCTAAACTAGTTCTGAAGGGGTCCATTTCATTATAAAGTAGTTCTGAACGTTTCCACTGTACTCTATACAAGTTGTAAATGTTTCCATTTTATTCTAAACAACAAGTGAAAAAATACATTCTAAATGAATTCTGTATGTTTCCACTTCATTCTAATCAAGTTGTTAATGTTTTCATTTTAAACTAGCTGTGAATGTTTCCATATCATTCTAAATAAGTTGTAGATGTTCCCATTTTATACTTAATAGGCTGCGAATGTTCTCATTCTAAACTAATTGTGAATGTTTCCACTCCAAACTAGCTGTGAATGTTTACATTTCTTTTAAACCTAGTTGTGAAAGTTTGCTTTTAACTCTAAACAAGTTATGACTATTTCCATTTCATTCTAAACAAGTTGTGAATGATTCTATGTCAGTTTAAACTAGTTAAGATTGTTTCTATTTCACTATAAACAAGTTGTGAATGTTTCCATTTCGTTCTAAACTAGTTGTGAATGTTTCCATTGACTGTGAAACAAGTTATGATTGTTTTCATTTCATTCTAAACTACTTGTGAATCTTTTCATTCTAAACGAGTTGTGAAAGTTTCCATTTCATTCTAAACAAGTTGTCAAGGTTTCCATTTCACTCTAAAGTAGTTGTGAATGTTTTCATTTATTTCAAACTAGTTGTGAATGCTTTCATTTTACTTTAAACAAGTTGTGAATATTTGCATCTCATTTTGAACAAGTTGTAAATGTTTCCATTTTAGTCTAAACAAGTTATGAATGTTTCCATTCAAAATAAGTAGTGAATGTTTCCATTTCATTCTAAATAGGTTGTGAATGTTTCCATTCTAAATTAGATATGAATGTTGCCATTTCATTCTGAACAAGTTTTGAATGTTTCAATTACGAACTAGTTGTGATTATTTCCATTCTATACAAGTTGTGAATCATTCCATTTCAGTCTAAACTAGTTGTGAATGTTTCCAGCTCACTATAAACTAGTTGTGAATGTTTTCATTTCATTCTAAACTAGTTGTGAATGTTTCCATTTCATTCTAAACTAGTTCTGAATGCCTCCATTCTAAACAAGTGCTGAATGTTGTCATTTCATTCTAAACAGGTTTTGAATGTTTTCAAACTAAACTATTTATGAATGTTTCCATTTCATTCCAAACAAGTCATCAATTTTTCCACTTCATTATAAAGAAGTTATGAATGTTTCCATTCTAAACTAGCTATGAATGCTACCTTTTATTTGAAAAAGTTGTGAATCTTTCTATTCTAAACTAGTTGTCATTGTTTCCATTTCATTGTAAACTAGTTGTAAAGGATTCCATTTCATTCGAAACAAGTTGTGAATGTTTCCATTTCATTATAAACTACTTCTGAGTGTTTCCATATCATTCTAAACTAGTTGTGAATGTTTCTGTTTAACATTAAACAAGTTGTGATTGTTTCCTTTTCAATCTAAACTAGTTGTAAATATTTCCAATTACTCTAATTAGGTAGTAAACGTTTCCATTCTAAATGAGTTATGTATGTTTCAATTTCATTCTAAATAAGTTGTGAATGTTTCCTTTTCATTCTAAACAAGTTGCAAATGTTTCCATTTCATTCTAAACAAGTTACAAATGTTCCGACTCTAAATTAGTTGTGAACATTTTCATTTTATTCTAAAATAGTTGTGAATGTTTCCATTCCGGACTAGTTATGAATGTTTCCATCTCATTCTAGAAAAGTAGTGAATGTTTCCATCTGATTCTAAACTAGTTGTGAATGTTTTCTGTCTAAACAAGTTGTGAATTTTACCATTTTAAACTAGTTGTGAATGTTTCCATTTCAATCTAAACAAGTTGATAATGTTTACATTCTAGACTAGTTGTGAATGTTTCCACATCATTCAAAGCAAGTTGTGAATGTTTCCTTTTCATTCTAAATAGGCTGTGAATGTTTCCATTCTAGACAAGTTGTGATTGTTTCCATTTCTTTCCAAGCTAGTTGTGATTGTTTCTATTCCAAACAAGTTGTGAATGTTTCCATTCCAAACTAGTTGTGAATGCTTCCCTTCCAGACATGTTGTGAATCTTTCTATTCCAAACTAGTTGTGATTGTTTCCATTTCATTTATGAATATTTCCATTTCATTCTAAACTAGTTGTGAATGTTCCCATTACACCTCATAGAAGTTATGATTGTTTCAATTTCATTTTAAACAACTTGTTATTCCTTTCATCCTAAACATGTTTTGAATGTTTTTGTTTATTTCTAAACAAGTTGTGAATGTTTCCACTTTAAACCAATTAAGAATGTTTACATTTCATTCTGACAAACTTGTGAATGTTTCCATTTCATTATAAACAAGTTGTTAATGTTTCCATTCTGAACTAGTTGTGAATGTTGCCATTTCATTCTAAACAAGTTGTGAATTTATCCATTTTAATTTAAACAAGTTGTGAATATTTCCATTTCAATCTAAACAAGTTGCGATTGTTTCCATTTCATTCTAAACAAGTTTTGAATATTTCCATTCCATTCTAAACAAGGAGTGAATGTTTCCATTCTAATCTAAACAAGTTGTGAATTTTTCCATTCCATTCTAAAGAAGTTGTGAATATTTCCATTTCAATCTAAACAAGTTGTGAATGTTTCTATTTCATTCTAAACAAGTTGTCAATGTTTTCTTTCCATTCTAAATAAGTTGTCAGTGTTTCAATTTAACTCTAAACAAGTTGTGAGTGTTTCAGTTTCATTCTAAGTAAGTTGTGAATGTTCCCATTTGATTCTAAAATTGTTGTGAATATTTTTATTTGATTCTAAACTACTTGTGAATATTTCCATTTCAAACTAGTTGTAAATGTTTATATTTCATGCTAAACTAGTTGTGAATATTTCCTTTTCATTATAAACAAGTTGTGAATGCTTCCACTTTATTCTAAGCAAATTGTGAATGTTTCCGTTTCAAACAAGTTGTGAATGTTTCCAACTCATTTAAAACAAGTTATGAGTGTTTCCATTTCATTCCAAACAAGTTGTGAATGTTTCCATTTCATTTTAAACTAGTTGTGAATGCTTCCATTTCAAATAATTTGTGAATAATTCACTTTCATTCTAAACTAGTTTTTAATGTTTCCATTCCAAACAAGTTGTAAATGTTTCTATTTCATTCTACACTAGTTGTGAATGTTTTCATTTTATTCAAAACAAGTTGTAAATGTTTCCATTCTAAACTAGCTATGAATGTTTCCATTCTAAGTAAGTTGTAAGCGTCTTTATTTCATTCCAAATTAGTTGTGAATGTTTTCATTTTACTCTAAAAAGTTGTGATTGTTTTCATTCCAAACTAGTTCTGAATCTTTTCATTTCAAGCTAGTGGTGAATGTTTCCATTTCACGCAAAACATGTTTCCATTTGATTGCAAACTTGGCGTGAACGTTTCCATTCTAAACAAGTTGTGAACTATCCCATTTCATACTAAACTTGTTGTGAAAGTTTCCATTTCAAAAACTTGTGAATGTTTCCATTTCATTTCAAACTAGTTGTGAATGTTTCCATTTCATTCCAAACTAGTTGTGAATGTTTCCAATTCATTCTAAACATGTTGTGAATGTTCCCATTTCAGTATAAACAAGTTGTGAATGTTCCCATTTCATTCTAAACAAGTTGTGAATGTTCCCATTTTACTATAAATGAGTTGTGAATGTTCCCATTTCATTCTAAATTAGTTATGAATGTTGCCATTTGATTTTGAATTAGTTGTGAAGGTTTCCATGCTAAAGTAGTTGTGAATGTCTACATTTCATACTAAACTAGTTGTGAATGTTTTGATTTCATCATAAACAAGTTATCAATGCTTCCATTTTATTCCAAACAAGTTTTGAATGTTTCCATTTCAAACAAGTTGTGAATGTTTCTGTTTCATTTCAAACAAGGTGTGAATGTTCCCCTTCCGTTCTATGCAAATCGTGAATGTTTCCATTTCACTCTAAACTAGTTGTGAATATTTTCATTTGAAATAAGTTGTGAATTATTCCCTTTCATTCTAAACTACTTTTTAATGTTTTCTTTCCAAGGAAGTTGTCAAAGTTTCCATTTCATTCTACACTAGTTATGAATGTTTCCATTTCGTTTGAAACAAGTTGTAAATGTTTCCATTCCAAACAAGCTATGAATTTTTCCATTCTAAACAAGTTGTGAATGATTATGTTTCATTCCAAACTATTTGTAAATGTTTCCATTTCACTCTAAACAAGTTGTAAGTATTTCCATTCCAAACTAGTTGTGAATGTTTCCATTTTAAACTAGTTGGAAATGTTTCCATTTCATGCTAAACATGTTTTCATGTTATTCCAACACATGTTGTGAATTTTTCCATTTCATTTTAAATGAGTTTTGAATGTTTCCATTTTATTCTAAACTAGTTGTCAATGTTTCCATTCTAAACAAGTTGTGAACAATCCCATTTGATTCTAAACTAGTTGTGAAGGTTTCCATTTCAAACAAGATGAGAATGCTTCCATTTCATTCCAAACTAGTTGTGAATGTTTCCATTCTACTCTAAACAAGTTGTGAATGTTTCCATTCCAAACTAGTTATAAATGTTTATATTTCAAACAAGTTGTGAATGTTTCCATTTGATGCTAAATATGTTTCCATTTGATTCCAAACTTGTTGTGAGTTTTTCCATTTCATTTTAAACAAGTTTTGAATGTTTCCATTTCATTCCAAAACGAGTTGTCAATGTTTCCATTCTAAACAAGTTGTGGGCAATCCTATTTCATTCTAAACTATTTAGGAAAGTTTCCATTTGAAACAAGTTGTGAATGTTTTCATTTCATTCCAAACTAGTTGTGAATGTTTCGATTTTATTCTAAACAAGTTTAAATGTTTCCATTTCTTTCAAAACTAGTTGTGAATGTTTCGATTTCATTCTAAAAAAGTTTTGAATGTTTCCATTTCGAAGAACTTATGAATGTTTGTATTTCATTCCAAGCAAGGTATAAACGTTTCCATTTTATTCTCAACTAGTTGTTAGTATTTACATTTCATACTAAACTAGTTATGAATGTTTTCATTTCCTTCTAAACTAGTTGTGAAACATTCGATTTCATTTTAAACTAGTTGTGAATGTTTACATTTCAATCTAAATAGGTGGTAATTGTTTCCATTTGATTCTAAACAATCTGTGAGTGTTTTCATTTCATTACAAACAAGTTATGAATGTTTCCATTTAATTATAAGCTAGTTGTGAGTGTATCCATTTCATTCTAAGCTAGTTGTGAATGTTTTCACTTCATTCCAAACTATTTGTGAATGTTTCCACTTCATTCTAAATAGGTCTTAAATATTTTCATCTTATTCTAAACTAGTTGTCAATGTTTCCATTTCATTCCAAACTAGTTGTGAATGTTTCCATTTCACTATAAACATGTTATACATTTTTCCATTCCAAACTGGTTGTGAATGTTTCTATTTCATGCTAAGCATGTTTCCATTTGTTTTAAAACTTGTTGTAATTCCATTCCATTCTAAACAAGTTTTGAATGTTTCCATTTTGTTCTAAACTAGTTGTTAATGTTTTCATTCTAAACAAGTTGTGAGCGATTTCACTTCATTCTAAACAAGTTGTGAGCGATTTCACTTCATTCTAAACTAGTTGTGAATGTTTTTATTTCAAACAGGTTGTGAATATTTCCAATTCATTCCAAACTAGTTGTGAATGTTTCCATTTCCTTCTAAACAAATTTTAAATGTTTCCATTTCATTCTAAACTAGTTGTGAATGTTTCTATTCCACTATAAACAAGTTGTTAATGTTTCCATTTCAAACAAGTTATGAATGTTTCCATTTCATTCCTAACAGGTTATGAATGTTTCCATCTTATTCTAAACTAGATGTTAATATTTTCATTTCATTCTAAACTAGTTGTTAACATTTCGCAATTCATTCTAAACGAGTAGTGAAAGATTCCATTTCGTTCGAAACCAGTTGTGAATGTTTTCGTTTCCTTCTGAATAGGTGATGACTGTTTCTATTTCATTCTAAACTAATTGTGAGTGTTTACATGTCAATCTAAACAAGTTGTCAATGTCTCCATTTCATTCTAAACTAGTTGTGTATGTTTCCATTTCAGTCGAAGCTTGTTGTGAATGTTTCCTTTTCACTCTAAACTAGTTGTGAATGCTTGCTTTTCATTCTAAACAAGTTGTGAATGTTTCCATTTCATTCCAAACAATTAATCAAAGATTCTATTTCATTCTAAACAAGTTGTGAATGTTTCCATTTCAAACTAGTTGTGAACGTTTACATTTCAAACTAAACTAGTTGTGAATATTTCCACTTCATTATAAACAAGTTGTTAATGCTTCCACTTTATTCCAAACAAGTTGTTAGTGTTTCCATTTTAAACAAGTTGTAAAAGTTTCTGTTTCATTTCAAACAAGTTGTGAATGCTCCTATTTCATTCCAAACAAGTTGTGAATGTCTCCATTTCATTCTAAACTAGTTGTGAGTGTTTCTATTTTAAGCTAGCTGTGAATGATTCCCTTTCATTCTAAAGTATTTTTTAATGTTTCCATTCCAAAGATATTGTGAATGTTTCCATTTTATGTGAAACAAGCTATAAATGTTTCCATTCCAAACAAGCTATGAATGTTTCCATTCTAAACAAGTTGTGAATAACTACGTTTCATTCCAAAATATTTGTGAATGTTTCCATTTCACTCTAAACAAGTTGTAAATGTTTCCATTCCAAACTAGTTGTGAATGTTTCCACTTCAAACTAGTTGGGAATGTTTCCATTTCATGTTAAACATGTTTCCATGTTATTCCAAACTTGTTTTGAATTTTTCCATTTCATTTTAAATGAGTTTTGAATGTTTCCATTTCATTCTAAACTAGTTGTCAATGTTTCCATTCTAAATAAGTTGTGAACAATTCCATTTGATTCTAAACTAGTTGTGATGGTTTGCATTTCAAACAAGTTGAGAATGTTTCCATTTCATTCCAAACTAGTTGTGAATGTTTCTATTTCTTTCTAAACAAGCTTTAAATGTTTCCATTTCATTCTAAACTACTTGTGAATGTTTCCATTTTTGAAGGACTTATAAATGTTTTTATTTCATTCCAAGCAATGTGTGAACATTTGCATTTTTTTAAGTAGTTGTTAATGTTTTCTTTTCATTCTAAGCTAGTTGTAAATGTTTGAATTTCCTTCTAAACTATTTTTGAAAGATTGCATTTCATTCTAAACTAGTTGTGAATGTTTATATTTCAACCTAAAAAAGTTCTAAAAGTTTCCATTTCATTATAGACAAATTGTGAATGTTTTCGTTTCATTTCAAACAAGTTGTGAATGTTTCCATTTAATTATAAGCTAGTTTGTGAATGTATCCATTTCATTCTAAGCTAGTTAAGAATGTTTCTATTTCATTCTAAATAAGTTGTGAATGTTTCATTCTAAAAAAGTGTGAATGCTTCCATTCAATTCCAAACAAGTTGTGAATGTTTTCATTTCATTCTAAACAACTTGTAAATGTTTCCATTTCATTATAAACTAGTTGTGAATGTTTCCATTCTATTCTAAACAAGCTATGAATGTTTCCAATTCATTCTAAGTTAGAATGGACACACATTCCATTTCATTCTAAACAAGTTGTGGGTGTTTCTATTCCAAACAAGTTGTCAGCATTTCTATTCCATTCTAAACTAATTGTGAATGTTTCCAATTCATTCCAAACCAGTTATGAATGTTTCCATTCAATTAGCAGCTAGTTGTGAATGTTTCCATTTTATTCTAAATTAGTTGTGAATGTTTCCTTTCTAAACTAGTTGTCAATATTTCCTTTCTAAACAAATTTTGATATTTTCATTCTAGACATCACTAGTTGTGAATGTTACCATTTTGTTTGAAACAGCTTGTGAACATTGCCATTTCATTCTAAACAAGTTGTGAATGTTTCCATAATAGTCTAAACCAATTAAGAATGTTCTCATTTAACTTTAAACTACTTGTGAATGATTGCACTGCATTCTAAACAAGTTGTGAATGATTCCACTTTATTCTAAACTAGTTCTGAAAGTTTTGGTTTCATTCTAAACATGTTGTGAATGTTTCCATTTCATTCCAAACATGTCATCAATGATTCCATTTCATTATAAATAAGTTGTGAATGTCTCTATTTCATTTTAAACATCTTGTGAATGTTTCCACTCCATTGTAAACAAATTTTAAAATTTTCATTCTAGACAACACTAGTTGTGAATGTTTCCATTTCGTTTGAAACAACTTTTGAACATTGCCATTTTCATTCTGAACATGTTGTGATTGCTTCCATTCTAAATAGGATGTGAATGTTTCCATTTTATTCTAAACAACTTTTGCATGTTTTCATTTCATTCTAAACAAGTTGTGAATGTTTGCATTTCAATCTAATCTACTTCTGAATGTTTTCATTTCTTTCTAAATGAGTTGTGAATATTTTCATTTTATTCTAAGTTAGAATGGACACATGTTTCGATTTCTATCAAACAAGTTGTGAATGTTTCCATTCCAAACAAGTTGTCAACGTTTCCATTTCATTCTAAAGTAGTTGTGAATGTTTCCATTTCATTCCAAACTAGTGGTGATTGTTTCCATTTAATTATAAGCTAGTTGTGAATGTTTCCATTTCATTCAAAGCTAGTTGTGAATGTTTGCATTTCATTCTAAACAAGTAGTAAATGTTTCATTTTCATTCTAAACAAGTTTTGGATGTTTCCATTTTGTTCTAAACTAGTTGTGAATGTTTCCATTTTTGTCTAAGCTAGTTGTAAATGTTTCCATTCCAAAGAACTTGTGAATGTTTCAATTTCAGTCTACACTAGTTGTGAATGATTCCATTGCATTGTAAATAAGTTGTGAATCTTTCCACATCATTCTAAACTAGTTGTGATTGTTTTCATTTCATTCTAAACATGATGTTCATGATTCCATTTTATTCCAAACAAGTTATCGACGATTCCATTTCACTCTAAACATGTTGTGAGAATCTCCATTTCATTCTAAACATGTTGTGAAAGTTTTCATTCCATTCTAAACAAGTTGTGAAGCTTTCTATTTCATTCAAAACTAGTAATGAATGTTTCCATTTGAAACTAGCTATGAATGTTTCCATTCTATTCTAAACTAGTTGTGAATGTTTCCATTCAAAACAAGTAGTGATTCTTTCCATTCTAAACAACTTGTGTATTTTTTCATTTCATTTTAAACAACTTATACATGCTTCCATTTCATTCTAAAGAAACTATGAATGTTTCCATTTCATTCTAAACTACTTGATATTGTTTCCATTTCATTCTAAACAAATTGTGAATGTTTCCATTTCATTCCAAACAAGTTTTGAATGTTTCCATTTCATTCCAAACAAGTTATAAATGTTTCCATTTCACTCTAAACTAGTTGTGAATATTTTCATTCCATTCTAGACAAGTTCTGAATGTTGCTTCTATTTTATTTTAAAGAAGTTGGGAATGTTTCCATTTCATAGCATACAAATGGTGAATTTTTTCATTTCATTCTAGAGTAGTTTTGAATGTTTCCATTTCAAACAAGTAGTGAATCTATACTAGTTGGGAATGTTTCCATCTAAACGGGTTGTGAATATTTGCATTTCATTCTAAACAAGTTGTGAAAGTTTCCATTTCTTTCTAATCCAGTGTTTCCATTTCAAACTGCATGTGAATATTTACATTTTGTTCTAAACTAGTTATGAATGTTTCCAAACTTGCTGTGAATGTTTCCATTTCCTTCTAAACTAGTTGGAATGTTTCCAAACTAGCTGTGATAGTTTTTATTTCATTCTAAACAAATTGTGAATGTTTCCATTTTATTCTAAACAAGTTGTGAATGTTTCCATTCCAAATAGGATATCAATGTTTCTACTCCAAACTAGTTGTGAGTATTTCCAGTTCATTCTATACAAAGTTATGAATGTTTCCATTGTGAACAAGTTGTGAATGTTTCCATTTCATCATAAACTAGTTGTGAATGTTTCCATTTCATTCAAAACTAGTGGTGAATGTTTCCATTTTAAACAAGTTGTGAATATTTCCATTTCATTCTAAACTAGTTGTGAATTTTTGCTTTTCATTCTAAACAAGTTGTGAGTGTTTCTAGTTCATTCTAAACTATTTCTGAATGTTTCCATTTCAAACAAGTTGTGACTGTTTCCATTTCATTCTAACTAGGTTGTAAACATTTTTATTTCATTGTAAACAATTTCTGAAAGTTTCCATTTCCTTCTAAACCATTTGTGAATGTTTCCATTTCATTCCTAACTAGTTGTAAATGTTAACATTTCATTCAAAAAAAGTTGTCAATGTTTCCATTTCAAACTAATTGTGAATCTTTCCATTCTAAACAACCTGTGAATGTTTCCATTTCCTTCTAAACTAGTTGTGAATGTTTCCATTTCAAACAAAACAAGTTGTGAATGTGTCCATTCCAAACAAGATGTGAATCTTTCCATTTCGTTCTAAACTGGTTGTGAATGTTTCCGCTTCATTTCAAACTAATTGTGAATGTTTCCATTTCACTCTAAACTTTATGTAAATGTTTCTATTTTATTCTAAATATGTTGTGAATATTTCTATTTCTTTCTAAACTAGTTGTGGATATTTAGATTTCAAACAAGTTCCTTTTCATTCAAAACTAGTTGTGAATGTTTCCATTTCATTTTAAACAACTTATGATTGTTTTTATCCTAAACTAGTAGTGAATGTTTCCATTTCTTTCAAAACAAGTCGTGAATATTTTCATTACAAACAAGTTGTGAAGGTTTCTATTTCATTCGAAACAAACAGTGAATGCTTCCATTTTAGTCTAAACTAGTAGTGAATGTTTCCATTTCATTCTGAACTAGTTGTGGGTGTATCCATTCCAGACTAGTTGTGAATATTTCTGTTTCATTCTAAACTAGTTGTGAATGTTTCCAAAGAAGTTGTGAATGTTTCCATTTCATTCTAAACAAGTTGTGAATGCCTTTATTTCATTCCAAACTAGCTGTGAATGTTTCCACTTCTTTCTAAACTAGTTGTTGATGTTTACATTTCGAGCTAGTTATGAATTTTTCCATTTTATACTAAACTAGTTGTGAATATTTCCATTTCATTCTAAACTAGTTGTGAATGCTTCCATTTCATTCCCAACAGGTTATGAATGTTTCCATGTCAAACAAGTTGGGAATGTTTCCATTTCATTGCAAACAAGTTATAAATGTTTCCTTTTTATTCAAAACTAGTTGTCAATGTTTCCATTTCATTTGAAACAAGTTGTATATGTTTTGATGCCAAACAATCTGTCAAGGTTCCCATTCTAAACAACTTGTGAATATTTCCATTTCAGTCCTGTTACCCACTCTGGGTTAATCCAGTTATGGTGCCAAAAGTGTGCATTTAAACTCCCAAGATTGGTGTGTCCTGTAGGTCATAAGAATAACACCCTTAGTGTACATACTCAAGTGACCCTCTTGAGCACTATATAAATACATGCATATTGCTCTATCTATAACACACATATTTACATTTATGTACACTATGTCAGTTAAGAAGGAAAACACTAACACAAGTCTTAGTTTTGGCTTCCACACATTAGGCAATCTTGTTTAGTGTAAGTGNATAGCCCATCTATGGACCAAGTTATGGATTTTTGAAGTTGGTTACAAAATTCTGACCAAATGAACAGTAACTTAGCCACAATGCCATAGCTTTGGCTACAAGGATCCAAATTTATAAATTCCAAATTCTAGTTCAACCTCTAGATGTACTCTAGGTATGGTCAAAATTTCATACGAAAATTCATTCTACACAGGGAGTTATAGAACTTTAATTGCATAGTCAAAATTCTCGTCACTTTATGACCATTTTGTCCATACAAAATTTCATAAGTGTGCAAACACTCCACTGATTAGACGAAAGCCCTCCAAGGCTATCCCATACATGTCCAATATGCATAGGAATTACATAATCTTGCATCTAAAAACTTTATGTGGCCAAAACAGAATTTACAAGTAAGTGGCCTATCATTCACACTTAGGTAGCTTTGCACCACATCACAAACATAGCCAGAACACTGCTCAAATGTTCACATACTTGTCTCATTTTACATACACTACATGTGCATGCATACATGCACTACATAATGGTCTTAACTCATCTAAAAACACACCCTAAGTTATAGGAGTGCCTGAGACACAATGGACTCCAGAATAGGATGTTGGACAGCTGCTGCATAACACAAGAAGTACTATCACTAAAAATACAAAATGTGCTCCTAAAATCACCAAACTTTCTAGATCACAACTAAACATATGGAAGTTTAAGTACCTGAAAATTCAGGGAAAAAATCAAATCATAAAGGTTAATATGAAGGTGATCTTTCAGCTGGATCTGAAATGGCAGAATTGAGGGGAGTAAGTTTCTTTAAGAAACTTAGTAAGGGTAGCACTTGGATTCAATAGGCAATGTAACCATCATCAAAAACTTCATCCAAAGACACTAAAACACAAAACCACAATGCATATGTACAAGATATAGTAACCAAATGCAGCAACCATTCACAACCATCAAACACATGAAATGCGGCAGCAACATAAACCATAGGTTAGTCTATAAAACATTAAATAAACTTAAATAAATCACTATGGCAGCCCTCCTCAAGCTAATTTTTGGTCTTATGAGGATTTTAAAAATATTTAGTACTAACTTTGGGCTCTAGAAACCCTCATTTCACTGTCATCTTTTTGCACTTCACACTAGGTCACAAAACCTTTAATAAGTGCACTCCCTTCACTAAGCTTTGTTCATCAAGCTCATCGCTCTCTTCCAAGCTTAGCCCTAGCTCCATGGTTGCTTGAAAATATAGAAAACAACCCATGGGAGAAAGAGAACCCTTAACAAAGTGGGTAGGCTAAAAATCAAGCTTGATGCTTGAAGCACTCAAGAAGTAGCTCTAGTTTGCTTCCAATTGCTTCGTTTTGCCTTCAATTTCAATCTTGGAGGTATAGTAGCTATGGAAGAGCTATGGAAGAAGTGTGGAGGAGGGTGGTGGCTGTGTGGGTCAAATATGGGAGAATAAAATTCAAGTTAGGCTTCTTAAGTTAGCTTTTGGGCACTAAACACCCTTATTAGCCTTAATCATGCTTTATGTCATTTTCTTTAGCCATAACCATGGTTACTTTGTCTTAAACTTATTGGTACACATGTGTCCAACATTTTTGACCCATTTACCAAGCCTTGGCTACCTCCCCCATAGTGGGATAACTCTTTAATTCCACCCTTTGACTTAAGTCAAAAGTTGGAACACCTTAATGTTTACACTAGGACATTTAGGTCCTTAATGCCTTTTGTGTTTCCTTTGTCCAAACTTGTATTACATGAGCAATTTGGTCCTCCAATAGCACTTTTATACCATTCATATCCTTTCCATGACTCTCCAAAGCTCTCTCTTGAGAGTTTGCAATTAAGTACCTACTTTCCAAAACCTTACAAAATAGTCCATAGGATGCTTGACAAACAAGCAATCCTTAAGGCTTTTCTTAGGGGCCAAGTTGCCAACTTGGAACACTTTTAAGGGGTGTTCATTAGACCTTTCTCCCCTCACACTTCAATTACTATGAAGAGAATTATACAATATAATGGTTTTTAGCCATTATGCCACACTTGTAATTTTCCCATTTTTGTGATGATAACAATTCCAAACTAGTTGTGATTGGCTCCATTTCACTCTAAACAAGTTCTAAAATTTTCCATTCCAAACTGGTTATAAATGTTTCCATTTCATGCTAAGCATGTTTCCATTTGATTCAAAACTTGTTGTGAATTTTTAAGATTTCATTCTAAACAAGTTTTGAATGTTTCCATTTTATTCTAAACTAGTTGTCAATGTTTCCATTCTAAAGAAGTTGTGAGCGATTTCATTTCATTCTAAGCTAGTTATGAATGTTTCCATTTCATTCCAAACTAGTTGTGAATTTTCAATTTCATTCTAAACAAATTGTAAATGTTTCCATTTCATTCTAAACTAGTTGTGAACGTTTCCATTTCATTATAAACAAGTTGTTAATGTTTCCATTTCATTCCAAGCAAGTGATGAATGTTTCCATCTTACTATAAACTAGTTGTTAATTTTTCCATTTCATTCTAAACTAGTTGTGAACGTTTTCATTTCATTCTAAACTAGTTGTGAATGTTTCCATTTTGTTCTAAACTAGTTGTGAATGTTTACATTTCAATGTAAACAAGTTGTAAATGTTTCCATTTCATTCTAAACAAATTATGTTGCTTCTGTTTCATTTCAAACTAGTTATGAATGTTTCCATTTAATTATCAGCTAGTTGTGAAAGTTTCCATTTTATTCTACGCTAATTTTAATGTTTCCAATTCAATATAATGAAGTTGTAAATGTTTGAATTTCATTCTAAATAAGCTGTGAAAGTTTGCATTTCATTCTAAACTAGTTGTGAATGTTCTTATTTCATTCTAAACAAGATGTAAATGATGGGTTTCGGGAGCCAAACAGTGCAGCAGAATTTAACCGAAACCCTCCAGGATCCAAATGAAACGGGGTAAACTGGGTGTTCAAAAATTTTCACACCTAATTTTCGGTTGAGATCTCTCACTCAACTGTAGAGTCGAATCACTAAACCTGAACAGTTGATGTGTTCAGGCTCTCGATGG
>KK899556.1:122394-158246 GCA_000696445.1 Aquilaria agallochum
GGGCCCGAAGATATCACTCCCGTTACATAGGAGGGACAAATCCCATCTTGATCATACAAATCCCTCCGCATGATATGTGACATACCCAATGACCTCCTTCAAGTTCACTCAGTTACGAGCAACAAAGGAAAGTATCAAAGTATGTGACTCACATGTAGGGAACCTTGATGATCTTAGGTCGAAGGACTACATATACCATGATCACTATGAGAATCACTTATGACACTCATATAACGATCCATGTAGTGTTCTCATGGTGGGTCGGTCCAGTACACAAGTTCTCCAACTTGTACCCATATGTAGACTACATATCTCATATTAGTCTCCACACATGCTAGTTGTTATGTATTATTGCAACCCGTCCACAATAATACTAGACTAGGGACGTTTAAGAATATCATTATTCTAGGGTTACAATTATGTTTGTTAAGTTACGCAGAAACAAAACAACAAACATAATTGCTGGATTAATGCCTTAATAAAATATCATAACTCAATGTGCAAAAATACAATCATCTCATGATTGGCTTTTGAGCACAACACTAACAGTAAATGGTTGCATTTGATTCCAAACAAGTTGTAAATGTTTCCATTTCACTCTAAACAAGTTATGAATGCTTCCATTTTCAACCAGTCGTAAATATTTCCATTTCATTTTAAACAAGTTGTGACCATTTCTGTTTTATTCTAAAGAAATTATGAATGGTTCCATTTCATTCTAAAGCAGTTGTCAATGTTTCTTTTACATTCTAAACATGTTGTGAATGTTTCCATTTCAGTCTAAACAAGTTGTGAGTGTTTCCAATTCATTCTAAATAAGTTATGAGTGTTTCAATTTCATTCTAAACAAGTTGTGAGTGTTTCCATTTCATTCTAAACAAGTTGTGAGTGTTTTCATTTCGTTCAAAACTAGTTGTGAATGCTTCTAAACTTATTGTGAATGTTTCCAAACTAGTTGTGATCACTTCCTTTTCATTCTAAACAAGTTGTGAATGTTTCCATTCCAAATAGTATGTGAATGTTTGTATTCCAAACTAGTTATGAGTGTTTCAATTCCAAAAAAGTAGTGAATGTTTCCAATTCATTCTGAACGAGTTGTGACTACTTCCATTTCATTCTAAATAGGTTATAAATGTTTCAATTTCATCCTAAATAAGTTGTCAATGTATACCTTCTGTTTTTAACAAGTTGTGAATGTTTCAATTTTATTCTAATTAAGTTATAAGTGTTTCCATTTCATTCCAAACAAGTTCTGACTATTCCTATTTTAATCTAAACTAGTTGTGAATGTTTCCATTTCAAACAAGTTATGAATGTTTCCATTTCATTATAAATAAGTTGTGAATGCTTCCATTTTATTCCAAATAAGTTGTGAATGTTTCTGTTTTATTCTAAACTAGTTGTTTCCATTTCATTGTAAATAAGTTATGAATATATCCATTTGATTCCACACAACTAGTGAATGTTTCCATTCCATTGTAAACTAGTTATGAGTGTTTATGATTAAATGAAAACATTCATAGCTAGTTTAGAATGAAATGGAAATATTCACAACTTATTTAGAAAGGAAAAGTTCACAACTAGTTTAGAATGAAATGGAAACATTCATAACTTATTTGGAATAGAATGGAAATGGTCACAACTGGTTTTGGATGAAGTGGAAACATTCCATACTTGTTTGGATTCAAAACATTCACAACTGGTTTAGAATGAAGTGGAAACATTCACAAGTAGTTTAGAATGAAATGGAAGCACTCATAACTAGTTTACAAAGAAATAGAAACTTTCCTAACCCATATAGAATGAATTCAAAATATTGACAACTTGAATGAAATAGAAGCATTTACAACTAGATTAGAATGAAATAGAAACATTCATAACTTGTTTAGAATGAAATAGAAGCAATGAAAACTCTTTTAAAATGAATTGCAAAACATTCACAAATTGTCTACAATGAAACGGAAACACTCACAACTAGTTTTGAATGAAATGGAAACATTCACAACTACCTTATAATGAAATAGGAACTTTCAAAACTAGTTCAAAATGAAATGAAAACATTTAGAACTCATTTAGAATAGAGTGGAAACATTCATAACTTGTCTAGAATGGAAACAATCGTAACATGTTTCGAATAAAATCAAAACATTCACAACTAGTTTAGAATGAAATGGAAATATTCACCACTAGTTTAAAATTCACAACTAGTTTAGACTAGATTAAAATGGAAACATTCACAACTTGTTTAGAATGAAATGAAAACATTCACAACTTGTTTGGAATGAAAACATTCACAACTTGTTTAGAATGAAACATTCAAAACCATTATAGTTTGAAGTGGAAAGATTCCAAACCTGTTTAAGATGGAAACATTCACAACTAGTTTATAATGAAATGGAAATAGTTGTAACTTGTTTGGAATGAAATGGAAACATTTAGAACTTGTTTGGAACAAAAACATTCATAACTTGTTTAGAACAAAATGGAAGCATGCATAACTAGTTTAGAATTAAATAAAACCATTAATAACTGGTTTAGAATGAAATGGAAACATCCACAACTAGCATCAAATGAGATGGAACATTCATATCTTGTTTAAAATGGAAACATTCCCAACTAGTTTAGAATGAATTGGAAACATTCACAGCTTAGTCAGAATGAAAACATTCATAACTAGTCTAGAATGAGATGGAAACGTTCACAACCTATTTCGAATGAAATTGAAACATTCACAACTTATTTGAAACGGAAACATTCACAACTTGTTTGAAATGAAAACATTCTTAGCTTGTTTAGAATGAAATCGAGACATTCACAACTAGTTTAGAGTGAAATGGAAACATTCACTCATAACTAGTTTAGAATAAAATGGAAACATTCACAACTAGTTTAGAATGAAATGGAAACATTCACTCATAACTTGTTTAGAATGGAATGGAAACATTCACAACTAGTTTAGAATGAAAACATTCACAAAGTTTTTAGAATAAAATGGAAAGATTCACAACTAGTTTGGAATGAAAACATTCATAAATTTTTTAGAATAAAATTAAAAGATTCACAACTAGTTTAGAATGAAATAGAAAAATTCATAACTTGTTTAGAATGAAATGGAAATGTTCACAACTTATTTAGAATGAAATGGAAACATTCACAACTAGTTTAGAGTAAAATTGTAACATTCACAATGAGTTTAGAATGGAATTGAAACACTCACAGCTTGTTTAGAATGAAATGGAAACATTCACTCACAACTTTTTTGTAATAGAATGAAAACACCCACAACTTGTTTAGAATAAAATAGAAACATTCACAACTTGCTTAGAATGGGATGGAATGAAATGGAAACAGTCACACCGAGTTTAGAATGAAATTTGAACAGTTAGAACTAGTTTATAATGAAATGGAAACATTCACCGCTAGTTTAGAATGAAATGGAAATATTCACAACTAGTTTAGAATAAGGTAGAAACATTCACAACATGTTTCGAATGAAATAGAAACATTTACAAGTTGTTTGGAAGGAAATGGAAACATTCAAAATTAGTTTAAATTGAAATGTTCACAAATAGTTTAAAATGAAATTGAAATATTCACAACTTGCTTCAAATGGAAACATTCACAACTTGTTTGAAATGGAAACTTTCATAACTAGTTAGAGTGAAATTGAAGCATTCACAACTAGTTTAGAATAAAATGGAAACTTATATGAGCGTGGAAGGAACAAGTTATGATTTCTAAACATGTTGTGAATGTTTCCATTTAATTCTAAACTAGTTGTGAATGCTTCCATTTCATTCTAAACAAGCTATGAATGTTTCCATTTCATTCTAAACTAGTTATGAATGTTTCCATTTCATACAAAATTAGTTGAGAATGTTTCCATTTCATTCTAAGCAAGTTGAGAATGGTTCAACTTCATTCAAAATAAGTCATGAAAGTTTCTATTTCATTCTAAACATTTTGTAAATGTTTCCATTTAATTCTAAACATATTGTGAATGTTTTCATTTCATTCTAAACTAATTATCAATGTTTCTATTTTAAACTAGTAGTGAATGTTTCCATTTCAGAGTAGTTATTAATGGTTCCCTTTCATTCTAAATAAGTTGTGAATATTTCTATTTCATTCTCAACTAATTGTGAACATTTTCATTCCAACCAAGTTCTAAATGTTTCCATTTCATTCTACACAAGTTGTAAATGTTTCCATTTTATTCCAAACAAGTTGTGAATGTTTCCATTTCATTCTAAACAAGTTGTGAATGTTTACATTTCATTCAAAACAAGTTGTGAATTTTTCCATTTCATTTTAAAGAAGTTGTGAATGCTTGCATTCTAAATTAATTGTGAATGCTTCCATTTCATTCTAAACTAATTGTGAATGTTTCTGTTTATTTCTAAACAAGTTGTGAATGTTTGCATTTCATCCTAAACTAGCTGTGAATGTTTACATAAATAAGCTGTGAATGTTTTACATTTCATTTTAAACAAGTTGTGAATGTTTACAATTCATTCTAAACTAGTTGTGAATGATGCAAATTCATTCCAAACAAGTTGTGAATGATTCCATTTCATTCCAAACTAGTTGTGAATGTTTTTATTCTAAACTAGTTGTGAATGTTTCCATTCCAAACAACTTGTGAATTTTTCCATTTCGTTCAAAACAAGTTGTGAATGTTTCCATTTTATTCTAAACAAGTTGCGAATGTTTCCATTTCATTCTAAACAAGTGATGAATCTTTTCATTTTATTCTAAACAAGTTGTGAATGTTTTCATTTCTTTCTAAACTAGTTGTGAATGTTTTCATCTCATTCTAAACTAGTTGTGAATGTTTCCATTTCATTCTAAACTAGTTATGAATGTTTCCATTCCATTCCAAACAAGTTGTGAATGTTTACATTCCATTCTAAAGTAGTTATGAATGTTTTTACTTCACTTTAAAGTAGTTTTGATTGTTTCCATTTCATTATAAACAAGTTATAACTATTTCATTCTAAACAAGTTGTGAATGTTTCCACTTGAAACTAGTTGTGAATTTTTCCAATTCAATCAAAACTGGAAATATTTATAAATTATTTGGAATGGAAATATTAAGAACCAGTTTATAATGAAATGGAAACATTCATAACTTTTTTTAAATGACATTGTTACAACTTGTATAGAATAAAGTGGAAACATTCATAAATAGCTTGGGATGAAATTGAAACATTGACAACTTGTTTAGAATGGAAATGTTTACAATTTTTTTAGAATGAAATGGAAAAATTTAGAACTTGTTTAGAATGGAATCATTCACATGTTGTTTTGAATGAAATAGAAACATTCTAATGTGAACCTCATGGGCATAATGACCACGAAATGCGCCTAAGATGTTTTTCATTCTTCACAAGACATCAAAGAGATTGAATTTTATACCCACAACCCTAATGAACTTGTGATTAGAAACATGAAGTAAAATAAAACCAAGAGCACTAGCTAACTTATGCACCAAGGTAGTCTTCAAAGAACCAAAGAGAATTTCATCTCAAAACAGCAATATTATTTTGGTTTAGCTACATTTTTCATCCAGAATATGTGTCTATTTGTAGGCCAAAACTAGGGTAAAATACAGGCCAAAATATGTAGCCAAACCCTAAGTTCAAAGGAGTTAAGAAACCTATTCAAACTAGGACTCAAACACCTAATTTTCACATGTTTAATGTGTGCAGTGTATGCAACTTATTCTAAGCATCCTTAATCTCTTCCATGGCCTTAACAACATCCTAAATAATTTAAATAAATATAAACTTGAATAAAAAAAAGTGCAAATACAATTTTGGCCCTAAAAACCCCAAAATAGTCTTCTCGGGCGCACTTTATGGGCTCTTTAGGGTTTTTTCTTGTATCTTCAACTTGTAGCTTGAATAATTGAGTTCCATTAGCTTGATACCTTCTCTTAAATGTTGGAAAGAGGTCTTGAAGCTTCAAGACTCAAATATTTAGCTTGTGGACTGAAATGGCTCATGAACATTTCAAAAGGGCTCCGAAGGTGCACTTGATGGGTGCCCCTGGTATTCCTTATTCTTTGACTTGTCTAGGCACTCTAGAATTGAGAACCAAGCTTGGAAATCATCTCCAAATGATATCTTGAATGTTCAAGTAGCTCCTTCTGAAATTTCAAGTCCATTCTCCATGAAGTAGCTTGAGACAAAAGCTTTAAGTGCACTAGCGAGCTCCTTGGCATTCAACTTAGTCATTGCTACACTAGTTAATTTCAAAGGGCCCCTTCCATCCTTAGTTGTGCCTTCCATACTCATATCACATTCAAAACTTGTTTAGAATAAAATGGAAGCATTCACAGCTTGCATAGAATGGAAACATTTACAACTTGTTTAGAATAAAATAGAAACATTCACAACTAGTTTAGAACAAAATGGAAACATTTAGAAATTATGTAGAATAAAATGGAAACATTCACAACTTGTTTGAAATGAAAACATTCACAATTAGTTTGGAATGGAAACATTTACAACTAGTTTGGAAATAGTCACAACTTGTTTGAATGAAAAAGAAACATTCAAAACTTTCTTGGAATGAAATGGAATCACTCACAACTTCTTTAAAATGAAATGAAAACTTTCACAACCAATTTAGAATCGAATGCAAACATTCACATGTTTAGAAATCGCAACTTGTTTAGAATTAAATGAAAATATTCACAACTTGTTTAGGATGAAATGGAAACATTCACAACTAGTTTAGAATGAATTGAAAACATTCATAACTAGTTTAGAATGGAATGGAAACAATCACAACTTATTTATAATGAAATGAAAACATTTATGACTAGTGTAGAATGAACTAGAAACATTCACAATTATCTTAAAATGAAATGGAAATATTCATAACTTGACACATTCACAACTTGCTTGAAATGGAAACATTCATAACTTGTTTAGAATGAAACCGAAATGTTCACAATTAACTTGGAATGGAATGGAAACATTCACAACTAGTTTAAACTTCTTTAAAATGGAATGGAAACAATCATCACCTATTTATAATGAAATGGAAACATTTACAACTTGTTTATAATGAAATTAAAACATTTTATAAATTAAAACATTCACAACTAGCTTAGAGTGAAATGGAAACATTCACAACCATTTTAGAATGAAATAAAAAGATTCATAACATGTTCAGAATAAAATGCAAACATTCACAAGTAGCTTACAATGAAATGAAGACATTCACAGCATGTTTAGAATGAAATGGAAACATTCACAACTTGCTTAGAATAAAATGGAAAGATTCACAACTTTCTTAGAATGAAATGGAATCATTTATAACTTGCATAGAATGAAATGGAAACATTCACAACTTGCTTAGAATGAAATCGAATCATTGATAACTTGCACAGAATGAAATGGACAATCAGACCTAGTTTAGAATCAAATGGAAACATTCACAACTTCTTTATAATGAAATTAAACATTCATATCTTCTTTGAAATGAAATGTAATCATTCATAACTAGTTTAGAATGAAATGGAAATGTTCAAAGCTTCTTTAGAATGAAATGCAAATATTCACAACCTGTTTGGAATAGAACAATCACAATTAGTTTTGAATAAAATGGAGACTTTGACACCTTGTTGAGAATAAAATGGAAACATTCACAACTTGTTTAGAATGAAATGGAAACATTCACAACTTGTTTGGAATAAAATGGAAACATTCACAACTAGTTTAGATTGAAATAAAAATATTCACAACATGTATAGAATGGAATGCAAAAATTCACAACTAGTTTAGACTGAATTGAATCATTCACAACCAGTTTAGAGTGAAATGGAAACATTCAAAACTACTTTAGAATGAAATCAAAACAATCACAACTAGTTGAGAATGAAATGAAAACATTCACAACTTGTTCAGAATAAAATGGAAACATTCACAACTTGTTCAGAATGAAATGGAAACATTCACAACTAGTTAAGAACCAAATAGAAATATTCGCAACTAGTTTAGAATGAAAAAGAAACATTTAGAACTTGTTTAGAATAAAATGGAAACATTCATAACTTGTTTATAATGAAATGCAAACAATCACAACTAGTTTAAAATGAAATGGAAACATTCACAACTTGTTTGGAATGGAAGCATTCACAACTAATTTGGAATGCAAACATTTACAACTAGTTTGGAAACAGTCACAACTTGTTTGAATAAAATGAAAACATTCAAACCTGCGTGGAATGAAATGGAATCATTCACAACTTGTTTAAAATGAAATGAAAACATTGGCAACCAGTTTAGAATCAAATGCAAACGTTCACAACTTGTTTAGAATGAAATGAAAATGTTCAGAACTAGTTTAGAATGAAATAGAAACATTCACAACTAGTTTATACTGGAATGGAAACAACCACAACTTGTGTACAAAGAAATGAAAACATTTATGACTTGTGTAGAATGAAATGGAAACATTCACAATTACCTTAAAATGAAATGGGAACAGTCACAACTTGACATATTCATAACTTGCTTGAAATGGAAACATTCAAAAGTTGTTTAGAGTAGAAACATTCACAACTAGTTTAAACTTCTTTAAAATGAAATGGAAACAATCATAACTTGTTTAGAATGAAAAGTAAACATTTACAACTTAATTGTAATAAAATCAAAACATTAACACCTAGCTTAAAGTGAAATTGAAACATTCATAACTAGTTTAGATTGAAATGAAAAGATTTGTAACTTGTTTAGAAAGAAGTGCAAACATTCACAACTAGCTTACAATGAAATGAATACATTCACACCATATTTAGAATGAAATAGAAACATTCACAACTTGCCTAGAAAGAAATGGAATTATTCATAACTTGTTTAGAATAAAATGAAAACAATCAGAACTAGTCTAGAATGAATTGGCAATATTCACAACTTCTTTAGAATGAAATGTAAACATTCACAACTTCTTTGGAAAGAAATGCAATCATTCACAAGTAGTTTACAGTGAAATGGAAATGTTCACAACTTGTTTGGAATAGGCAATCACAATTGGCTTTGAATGAAATGGAGACATTCACACATTGTTTAGAATGAAATGCAAATATTCACATCTTGTTTAGAATGAAATGGAAACATTCACAACTTGTTTGGAAGAAAATGGAAACATTCACAGCTTTTTTGAAATGGAAACATTCAACACCTATTTAGAATGAAATGGAAACATTCACAACTAGTTGAGATTGAAATGAAAACATTCACAGCATGTTTAGAGTGGAATGGAAACATTCACAACTAGTTTAGATTGAATTGAATCATTGACAACTAGTTTAGAGTGAAATGGAAACATTCATAACTACTTTAGAATAAAATCAAAACATTCACAACTTGTTCAGAATGAAATGGAAACATTCACAACTAGTTTATAGTGAAATGGAAATATTCACAACTAGTTTAGAATAAATGGAAACACTTCAAACTTGTTTAGAATAAAATGGAAACATTCACAACTTGTTCGGAATGGAAACATTCATAACTAGTTTGGGTTTGAAACATTTACAACTAGTTTGGAAACAACACAACTTGTTTGAATGAAATGGAAGCATTCACAACTTGCTTGGAATGAAATGGAATCACTCACAACTTGTTTAAAATCAAATGAAAATATTCACAACTAGCTTAGAATCGACTGTAAACATTCACAACATGTTTAGAAATCATAACTTATTTAGAATGAAATGAAAATATTCACAACTTGTTTAGAATGAAATGAAATGGAAATGTTCACAACTAGTTTAGAATGAATTGAAAACATTCATAACTAGTTTAGAATGGAATGGAAACAACCACAACTTGTTTACAATGAAATGGAAACATTTATGACTAGTGTAGATTAAAATGGAAACATTCACAATTACCTTAAAATGAAATGGGAACATTCACAACATGACACATTCACAACTTGCTTGAAGTGGAAACAATCATAACTTGTTTTGAATGAAATGCAAATGTTCACAAGTTTGGAATGGAATGGAAACATTCACAACTTGTTTAGAGTGGAAACATTCACAACTAATTGAAACTTTGTTCAAATGAAATAAATGTAGGGTTTTGGGAGCCAAACAAGAGCAATGGAATTTAACCGAAACCCGCTAGGATCCAAGTGAAATGGGGTAAACCGAGTGTTTGAAAATTTTCATACCTAACTTCGGTTGAGATATCTCACTCAACTGTAGACTTGAATCGCAAAGACCTAAATAGTTGATGTGTTCAAGCTCTTTATGGTATCCACACAAGCCTCTCGGGATCACCACACTTCCACCACATCCTGGCAGATGCGTTTCTCTTGCACTTACAGTGCTAGCTTGCATCCTCCAAGGAATTGCAAGAGAAGAGTGCAGCTGTCTTTTTTTTAGTAAGCTAGGGCAAGTAGCGAATTTCTCACTAAAAGTTGTATTTATAGTGAGACTTAACTTCAGGTTTTGAAGCCCTAATCTAATTAGGCTTTAATTTTGAGCTTAATAATGGCTTAACTTTTGGGCCCATTATTAATACGAAATTATTATGAAACCATAAGCCAAATAATTAGCCCATGCACTCTAATAACCCAAATAGCTCTGTGTGTTCAACCCAAATGGCTCTGACCATGGTGGCAATGATCATAAATCACATTTATCATCATAAGCAATGAATAGTGCCTAGCAACACATCATTGCTACCCAAGTAACAAGATTGTTGGTGATTTGACTAAACCTTTATGATCATTACTGATATATGCCATTGTTCCTTTGTCCAAGATATCAAGATTAAGCAAGAGACGTGGAATGTGTCACTCTCATATAGCCCAATATTTGGTTTCTTGACTACCGAGTAGACTAACTTAAACTGATGACATTGATATCATATATCAACTCGTCCGAGCATGGCTATGCATTTTCTAAGTCTCACTCTATTAAAGGGCCCGAAGATATCACTCCCGTTACATAAGAGGGACAAATCCTATCTTGATCATCCAAAACCCTCCACATGATATATGACATACCCAATGACCTCCTTCAAGTTCACTCAGTTACGAGCAATAAAGGGAAGTATCAAAGTATGTGACTTACATGTAGGGAACCTTGATGATCTTAGGTCAGAGGACTACATATACCATGGTCACTATGAGAATCACTTATGACACTCATATAATGATCCATGTAGCATTCTCATGGTGGGTCAGTCCAATAACAAGTTCTCCAACTTGTACCCATATGTAGACTATATATCTCATATTAGTCTCCACACATGCTAGTCATTATGTATTATTGCAACTCGCTCCACAATAATACTAGACCAAAGACATTTGAGGATATCATTATTCTAGGGTTACAATTATATTTATTACATCATGTAGAAACAAAACACCAAACATAATTGCTGAATTAATGCCTTAATAAAATATCATGACTCAATGTGCAAAAATACAATCATTTCATGATTGGCTTTAGGGCACAATACTAACAAAAAAAACAATCGTAACTTGTTTAGAATGAAATGGAAATATTTACAATTTGTTTATAATGAAATTGAAACATTAACAACAAGCATAGAGTGAAATGGAAACAATCATAACTAGTTTAGAATGAAATGAAAAGATTTGTAACTTGTTTAGAATAAAATGCAAACATTCACAACTAGCTTACAATGAAATGAAGACATTCACAACATGTTTAGAATAAAATGGAAACATTCAAAACTAGTTTATAATGAAATGGAAAAATTCACAACTAGTTTAGAATGAAATGGAAACATTTAGAACTTGTTTAGAATAAAAAGGAAACATTCACAACTTGTTTATAATGAAATGCAAACAATCACAACTAGTTTAAAATGAAATGGAAACATTCACAACTTCTTTGGAACGGAAACATTTACATCTAGTTTGGAATGTAAACATTTACAACTAGTTTGGAAACAGTCACAACTTGTTTGAATGAAACAAAAACATTCAAAACTTTCTTGGAATGAAATCGAATCAATCACAACTTGTTTAAAATGAAATGAAAACATTCACAACTAGTTTAGAATAGAATGCAAACATTCACAACATGTTTAGAAATCACAACTTGTTTAGAATGAAATGAATTCAAAACTTGTTTAGAATGGAACGAAAACATTTATAACTAGTTTAGAATGAATTGAAAACATTCACAACTAGTTTATAATGGAATGGAAACAACCACAACCTGTTTACAATAAAATGGAAACATTTATGACTAGTGCAGAATGAAATGGAAACATTCACAATTACCTAAAAATGAAATGGGAACATTTACAACTTGACACATTCACAATTTGCTTGAAAATGGAAATATTCATAACATTGTATAGAATGAAATGCAAATGTTCACAATTAGGTTGGAATGGAACGAAAACATTCTGAATTTTTTTGGAGTGGAAACATTCACAACTAGTTTAAACTTCTTTAAAATGAAATAAAAATGATCAAAACTTGTTTAGAATAAATTGTGAACATTTATGGCTTATTTATAATGAAATTGAAACATTAACATCTAGCTTAGAGTGAAATGGAAACATTCACAACTAGTTTAGAATGAAATGAAAAAATTCATAACTTGTTTAGAATGAACTGCAAACATTCACAACTAGCTTTCAATGTAATGAATACATTCACATGTTTAGAATTAAATAGAAACATTCACAACTTGCTTAGAATCAAATGGAATCACTCATAACTTGCTTAAAATCAAATGGAAACAATCAAAACTAGTTTAGAATGAAATGGAAATATTCATAACTCCTTTACAATGAAATGTAAACATTTACAACTTCTTTGGAATGAAATGTTTTCATTCACAACTAGTTTAGAATGACATGAAAACATTCAAAGCTTCTTTACAACGAAATGCAAATATTCACAAATTATTTTGAATAGAACAATCAGAATTAGTTTTGAATGAAATGGAGACACTCACACCTTGTTTTGAATGAAATGGAAACATTCACAAATTGTTTAGAATGAAATGGAAACACTCACAACTTGTTTGGAGTAAAATGGACACACTCACAACTTTTTCAAAAAAGAAACATTCAACACTTGTTTAGAATGAAATTGAAACGTTCCCAACAAGTTTAGATTGAAATAGAAACATTTACAACATGTTTAGAATGGAGTGGAAATGTTCACAACTAGTTTAGACCGAATTCAATCATTTACAACCAATTTAGAGTGAAATGGAAACATTCATAACTACGTTATAATAAAATTGAAAATTTCACAACTAGTTGAGAATGAAATGGAAACATTCACAACTTGTTTAGAATAAAATGAAAATATTCATAACTAATTTACAATGAAATGGAAACATTTATAAATTCTTTAGAATAAAATGAAAACATTTACAACTTGTTTATAATGAAATGCAAACAATCACAACTACTTTAAAAGAAAATGGAAACTTTCACAACTTGTTTGGAATGAAAACATTCACAACTAGTTTGGATTGGAAGCAGTTACAACCAGTTTGGAAATAGTGACAACTTGTTTGAATGAAATGGAAACATTCAAAACTTGCTTGGAATCAAATGGAATCACTCACAACTTATTTAAAATCAAATGAAAACATTCACAACTAGTTTAGAATCGAATGGAAACATTCACAACATGTTTAGAAATCACAACTTGTTGACAATGAAATGAAAATATTCACAACTTGTTTAGGATGAAATTGAAACATTCACAACTAGTTTAGAATGAATTGAAAACATTCATAACTAGTTTAGAATGGAATGAAAAGAAGCACAACTTGTTTACCATGAAATTGAAACATTTATAACTAGTGTAGAATGAAATGGAAACATTCACAATTACCTTAAAATGAAATGAGAACACTCACAACTTGACACATTCACAACTTGGTTAAAATAGAAGCATTCACTACTTGTTCAGAATGAAGTGCAAACGTTCACAATTAGTTTGGAATGAAATGGAAACATTTACAACTTGTTTAGAGTGGAAACATCCACAAATAGTTTAAACTTCTTCAAAATGAAATGGAAACAATCCTAACTTGTTTGTAATGAAATGGAAACATTTACAACTTGTTTATAATGAAATTAGGCCATTAAGAACTAGTGTAGAGCGAAATGGAAACATTCACAACTAGTTTAGAATGAAATGAAAAGATTCATAACTTGTTTAAAATGAAATGCAAACATTCACAACTAGCTTACAATGAAATGAAGACATTCACAACATGTTTAGAATGAAATGGAAACATTCATAACATGCTTAGAATAAAATAGAATCATTCATAACTTGCTTAGAATGAAAGGGAAACAATCACAACTAGTTTAGATTGAAATGGAAATATTCACAACTTCTTTAGAATGAAATGTAAACATTCACAGTTTCTTTGGAATGAAATGTAATCATTCACAACTAGTTTATAATGAAATGAAAACATTCACAACCAGTTTAGAATCGAATGCAAACATTCACAACATGTTTAGAAATCACAACTTGTTTAGAATGAAATGAAAACATTTACAACTTGTTTAGGATGAAATGGAAACATTCAGAACTAGTTTAGAATGAATTGGAAACATTCACAACTAGTTTGGAATGGAATGGAAACAACCACAACTTGTTTACAATGAAATGGAAATATTTATGACTAGTGTAGAATGAAATGAAAACATTCACAATTACATTAAAATGAAATGGGAACATTCACAACTTGACACATTCACAACTTGCTTGAAGTGAAAACATTCATAATCTGTTTAGAATGAAATGTAAATGTTCACAATTAGCTTGGAATGGAATGAAAATATTTACAACTTTTTAGAGTGGAATCATTCATAACTAGTTTAAACTTCTTTAGAATGAATTGGAAACATTCATAACTTGTTTAAAATGAAATGGAAACATTTACAACTTGTTTATAACGAAAGTGAAAGATTAACAACTAGGTTAGAGTGAAATGGAAATGTTCACAACTAGTTTAGAATGAAATGGAAATATTTGAAATTTTTTTAAAATGAAATGCAAACATTCACAACTAGCTTATGATGAAATGAAGACATTCACAACATATTTAGGACAAAATGGAAACATTCACAACTTTCTTAGAATGAAATGGAATCATTCATAACTTGCTTAGAATAAAATGGAAACAATCACAACTAGTTTAGAATTAAATGAAAATATTCACAACTTCTTTAGAATGAAATGTAAATAATCACAACTTCTTTGGAATAAAATGTAATCATTCACACCTAGTTTTGGAATGAAATGGAAACGTTCAAAACTTCTTTGGAATAAAATGGAAACATTCTTAACTCGTTTGGAATAGAACAATCATAATTAGTTTTGAATGAAATGGAAACATTAACACCTTGTTTATAATGAAATGAAAATATTCATAACTTGTTTAGAATGAAATGGAAACATTCACAACTTGTTTGGAATAAAATGGAAGCATTCACAACTTTTTCGAAATGGAAACATTCAACACTTCTTTCGAATGAAATGAAACATTCACAACATGTTCACAATGGAATGGAAACACTCACAACTAGCTTAGAATGAATTGAATCATTCACAAGCAGTTTGGAGTGAAATGCAAAACTTTCATTACTACTTTAGAATGAAGTCGAAACATGCACCACTTATTCAGAATGAAATGGAAATATTCGCAACTATTTTAGAATGAAATAGAGATATTCATAACTAGTTTAGAATGACATGGAAACATTCACAACTTTTTTATAATGAAATGCAAACAATCAAAACTAGTTTAAAATGAAATGGAAACATTCACAACTTCTTTGGAACGGAAACATGCATAACTAGTTTGGAATGGAAACATTTATAACTAGTTTGGAAACAGTCACAACTTATTCGAATGAAATGGAAACATTCAAAACTTACTGGGAATGAAATGAAATTACTCACAACTTGTTTAAAATGAAATGAAAACATTCATAACCAGTTAAGAATTGAAAGCAAACATTTACAACATGTTTAGAAATCACAACTTGTTTAGAATAAAATCAAAATATTCACAACTTGTTTAGGATGAAATGAAAACATTCACAACTAGTTTAGAATGAATTAAAAACATTCACAACTAGTTTAGAATGGAATTGAAACAACTGCAACTTATTTACAATGAAATGGAATCATTTATAACAAGTGTAGAATGAAATGGAAACATTAATAACTACCTTAAAATGAAATTGGAACATTCATAAGTTGACACATTCACAACTTGCTTGAAATGGAAATATTCAAAACTTGTTTATAATGAAATGCAAAGGTTCACAATTAGGTTGGAATGTAATGGAAACATTCACAACTTGTTTAGAGTGGAAACATTCACAGCTAGTTTAAACTTCTTTAAAATGAAGTGGAAACAATCATAACTTGTTTAGAATGAAATGGAAACATTTACAACTTATTTATAATGAAATCTAAACATTAACAACTAGCTTAGAGTGAAATGGAAACATTCACAACTAGTTTAGAATGAAATGAAAAGATTCATAACTTATTTACAATAAAATGCCAACATTCACAACTAGCTTACAATGAAATGAAGACATTCACAACATGTTTAGAATGAAATGGAAACATTCACAACTTGTTTTGAATAAAATGGATAGATTGACAAATAGTTTAGAATGAAATGGAAACATTCACAACTTGTTTGGAATAGGAATATTCAAAACTTGTTTCGAATGAAATGGAAACATTCACAACTAATTTAGAATAAAATGGATACATTGACAACTAGCTTAGAATGAAATGGAAATATTCACAACTAGTTTATAATGAAATGGATTCATTGACCGAAAGTTTAGAATGAAATTGAAACATTCACAACTTGGTTAGAATGTAATGGAAACATTAACTACTTGTTTAGAATGGAAACATTTGCAATTAGTTTAAAACGAAATAGAAACATTCACAACTTGTTTAGAATATGATGGGAACTTTGAGAACTAGTCTAAAATGAAATGGATACATTGACCACTAGTTGTGAATGTTTACATGTCAAGCTAAACAAGTTGCGAATGTGTCCATTTCACTAAACAAGATGTGAATGATTCCATTTCACTCTAAAGAAGTTGTGAAGGCTTCCATTCCAAACTAGTTGTAAATATTTTCACTTCATTCAAAATTTATTGTGAATTTTCTCATTCTAAACAAGTAGGGAATGTTTCCATTTCAATCTAAAGAAGTTATGAATGTTTCCATTTCAATCTAAACAAGTTTTGAAAGTTTTCGATCTAAACATGTTTTGAATGTTTCCATTGCATTATAAATATGTTATGAACAGTTTCATTTCATTCTAAACAAGTTGTGAATTTTTCCATTTCATTCTAAACTGGTTGTGAATGATTCCATTTCATTCTAAACAGGGTATGAATGTTTCCATTCTGAACAAGTTGTGAATGTTTCACTTGCATTTTGATCAAGTTGTCAATATTTCCATTTCATTCTAAACAGTTGTGAATGTTTCAAATTTGTTCTAAACTAGTTGTTAATGTTTCAATTTTAGTTTAAACTAGTTGTGAATTATTCCATTTCATTCTAAACTAGTTGCGAATGTTTCCATACCAAAGCTATTGTGAATGTTTCTATTTCATTCTAAGCAAGTTTTGAACATTTCCATTCCAAACAAGTTGTGAATGTTTCCATTTCATTCTAAAATAGCTGTGAATGTTTTCATTCCATTCCAAACATATTGTGAACGTTTTCATTTTTTTAAACAAGTTGTTAATGTTTCTTTTTCATTCCAAACTAGTTGTAAATGTTTACATTTCATTCTAAACATATTGCGAATGTTTTCGTTCCAAACAAGTTGTGGATGTTTTCATTGCATTCTAAATTAGTTGTGAATGTTTCCACTCCATTCTAAACAAGATGTTAATGTTTTTATTTGATTCTAAATGAGTTGTTAAAGTTTCCATTTCATTATAAACATGATGTGAATGTTTCCATTTCATTCTAAACTAGTTCTAAATGTTTTCATTTGAAACAAGTTGTGAATGTTTCTATTTCATTCCAAACAAGTTGTGAAAGTTTCTATTTCATTCTAAACTAGTTGTGAATGTTTCCATTCTAAACAAGTTGGGAATGCTTCCATTTCATTCTAAGTAAGATGTGAATCTTTCCATTTCATTCTAAAGTAGTTGTGAATGTTTACATTTAATTATAAACAAGTTGTAAATGTTTCCACTTTATTCTAAACTAATTGTGAATGTTTTCAATCCATTCTAAAATAGTTGTGAATGTTTTTATTTCATTTCAAACTAGTTATGATTGTTTACATCTCATTGTAAACAAGTTGTGAATGTTTCAATTTTATTCTGGACAAGTTTAAACTAGTTGTGAATGTTTCCATTCTAAACAACTGGTGAATGTTTCCAATTTATTCCAAGCTAGTTGTGATGGAAATATTCACAATTTGTTTGGAATGAACTAGAAACATTTACTAAAAAATTTATGATTTTTTCCATTTCATTCTAAACTAAATGTGAATGTTTCCATTTCATTCTAAACAATTTGTGAATGTTTCCATTTCATTCTGAACAAGTTGTGAATGTTTCCATTCTAAACAAGTTGTGAATGTTTACATTTCATTTAGAACTAGTTGAGAATGTTTCAATTCTAGACAAGTTGTGAGTGTTTCCATTTCATTGTAAACTAGTTGTGAATGTTTCCATTTCATTTCAAACAAGTTGACAACATTTTCATTTCAATATAAACTAGCTGTGAATGTTTCCATTTAATTTCAAATAAGATATGAGTGTTTCCAGTTCATTCTAAACAAGTTGTGAATGTTTCCATTTCTGTTTAACCAAGCTTAAACTAGTTGTGAATGTTTCCATTTTAATCTAAACTAATTGTGAATGTTTCCATTTCAAACAAGGTCTGAATGTTTACATTTCATTCTAAACTAGTTGTGTGTGTTTCCTTTTCAATCTAACCTAGTTGTGAATGTTTCCATTCTAAACAAGTTGAGAATGTTTACATTTCATTCTAAACAAGTTGTGAAAGTTTCAATTTCATTCTACACAAGTTGTGAATGTTTCTAGTTCATTCTCAACTAGTTGTTAATGTTTCCATTTCATTTCAAGCAAGTTGTAAGTATTTCCTTTTCATTCTAAACAACATGTGAATGTTTCCAATTCATTCCAAACATGTTTAAACTAGTGGTGAATATTTCCATTCTAAACTAGTTGTGATTTTTCTTGTTCTAGACAAGTTATGAATGCTTCCATTTCAATGTCAATAGTTGTTAATTTTTCCATTCTAAAAGAGTTGTGAATGTTTCAATTTCATTCTAAAGTAGTTGTCAACGTTTCCATTTCATTATAAACTAGTTGTGAATGTTTTAATTTCATTCTAAACTAGTTGTGAATGTTTCCATTTTATTTTAAACAAGTTGTAAATGTTTCCATTTTGTTCTGAATATTCATAACTAGTTTAGCATGAGATGGAAACATCCACAACTTATTTTGAGTGAAATGGAAGCCTTCACAACTAGTTTTAAAAGAAGTGCAAGCATTCACAATTTGTTTAAAATGAAAACATTAGCAACTTGTTTAGAGTGAAATGGAAGCCTTCACAACTAGTTTTAAAAGAAATGCAAGCATTCACACATTCTTTGAAATGGAAACATTCACAACTTGTTTAGATTGAAAAGGAAACTACTAGCTTGTAATGAAATGGAAACATTCATATCTAGTTTAGAGAGACTCACAACCTGCTTGTAATGGAAACATTCATAACATATTTGGAATGGAAGCATTCACAACTTGTTTAGCATGAAATGAAAACGTTCACAACTTTTTTAGAATGAAATTGAAGTATTCACAACTTGTTTAAAATGAAATTAAAACATTCACAAATTGTTTATAATGAAATAGAAACATTCACAACTAGTTTAGAATAAAAAGGAATCATTCACAACTTCTTGCGAATGGAAACATTGCCAACTAGTTTAGAACGAAATGGAAACATTCACAATTAGTTTTGAATAAAATGGAAACATTCATAGTTTGTTTAGTGTGAAATGGAAACATTCACAACTTGTTTGGAATGAAATGCAAACAGCCACAACTACTTCATAGTGAAATGGAAACATTCACAATCGGAAACAATCACAACTAGTTTAGAATGAAATTGAAACATTCACAGCTTGTTTCGAATGGAAACATTCACAACCATTTTATAATGAAATGGAAACATTTACAACTAGTTTGGAATGGAAACATTCACAACTTGCTTGGAATGGAAGCATTCAAAACTTGTTTGGAATGAGATCGAAACAATCACAACTTGTTGAGGATGAAATAGAAACATTCACAACTTGACAACTAGTTTAGGATGGAAACATTGGCAAATTATTTACAATGAAATGGAAACATTCACAACTATGTTAGAATAAAGAGGAATCATTCACAAATAGTTTAGAATAAAATGAAAATATTCACAACTAGTTCAGAATGAAATAGAAAGACTCGTGACTTGTTTAGAGCGAAATAGAAACATTCACAACTTGTTTGGAAAGAAATGAAAACAGTCACAACTGCTTTATATTGAAACGGAAACATTCACAACCGGAAACATTGACAACTAGTTTATAATGAAATGGAAATATTCCCAACTTGTTCATAATGAAATGGAAACATTTACAACTAGTTTGGAATGGAAACATTCACAACTTGTTTGTAATGGAAACATTCTCAACTAGTTCAGAATGAAATGGAAACAATCATAACTTGGTTGGAATGGAAGCATTCACAACTTGTTTATAATGAAATGAAAACAATCACAACTTGTTTAGAATGAAATGGAAATGTTCACAACTTGACAACTAGTTTACAATGGAAACATTCACAAAATGTTTATAATGAAATGAAAACATTCACAACTAGTTTAGAATGAAGAGGAATCATTCACAACTTGTTGTGAATGGAAACATTCACAACTAGTTCAGAATGAAAAGGAAACATTCATAACTAGTTCAGAATGAAATAGAAACACTTGTGACTTGTTTAGAGCAAAATGGAAACATTCACAACTTGTTTGGAATGAAGTGGAAATAGTTACAACTACGTTGTAGTGAAATGGAAACATTCACAACTGGAAACATTGACAACTAGTTTACAATGCAATTGAAATATTCACAGGTTGTTTGAAATGGAAACATTCACAACCATTTTATAATGAAATGGAAACATTCACAACCAATTTATAATGAAATGGAAATGTTCCCAACTTGTTCATATTGAAATGGAAACATTCACAACTAGTTCAGAATGAAATGGAAATGTGGACAACTAGTTTAAAATGAAATGGAATCATTCACAACTAGACTAGATTAAAATGGAAACATTTGTAACTTGTTTAGAATGAAATGAAGTCATTTGTAACATGGTTAGAGTGCAATGGAAACATCAACAACTAGTTTAGAATGAAGTGAAAACATTCACATCTTGTATAGAATGAAATGGAAACATTCAAATTCACAACTATTTTAGAATGAACTGGAAACATTCACAACTAGTTTAGAATGAAAGGGAAACATTCACAACTTGTTTAGAATGGAAACATTCATAACTTGTTTGGAATTGGGAACATTCATAACTTGCTTGAAATGGTAGCATTTGCAGCAAATTTAGAATAAAAAAGAAACATTCACAACTACTTTATAATCAAATGGAAACTTTCATAACAACTTTAGAATGGAAACATTCACAACTTGTTTGGAATGAAATGAAAACATTCACAATTAGTTTGAATTAGAATTCACAACTTGTTTGAAATTAATTGAAAACATTCACAACTTGTTTACATGAAATGGAAACATACATAACTTGTTTAGAATGGAATGGAAGCATTCACAACTTGTTTAGAATGAAATGGAAACATTTACAACTAGTTGAAAATGAAAACAAGTTGTGAATATTCCCATTTTATTCTAAACAAGTTGTGAAAATTTCCATTTCATCCTAAACAAGTTGTGAATGTTTCCATTCCAACCAACTTGTGAATGTTTCCTATTTCATTCAAAACTAGTTATGAATGCTGCTATTTCATTCTAAAAAAGTTGTGAATGTTTTCATTTCATTCTAAACTAGTTGTGTATGTTTCCGTTCAAAATAGGTCCTGAATGATGCCGTTTCATTCTGAACAAGTTGTGAATGTTTTCATTTCATGCTAAACTATTTGTGAATATTTCCATTTCATTCCAAACTAGTTATGAAAATTTTCATTTCATTCAAAACCAGTTGTGCATGTTCCCATTTCATTCTAAACTAGTTGTGAATCTTAAACAAGTTCTGAATGTTTTCTTTGTAAACAAGTTATGAATATTCCCATTTTATTCTAAACAAGTTGTGATCATTTCTATTTCATTCTAAACATATTATGAATGTTTCTTTTTCATTATAAACAAGTTGTCAATGTTTCCAATTCATTCTAGACACATTTTGAAAGTTTCCATTTCATTCTAAACAATTTATGAACGTTTCCATTTCATTCTAAACCAATTGTGAATGTTTCCATTTCATTCCAAACAAGTTGTGAATGTTTCCGTTTCATTCTAAATTAGTTGTAAATATTTCCATTCTAAGCAAGTTGTGAATGTTTCCAATTCATTCTAAACAACTTATGAATGTTTTTATTTCCTTTTAAACAAATTGTGAATGTTTACAATTCATTCTAAATGCGTTCTGAAAGTTCCTATTTCATTCTAAACAAGTTGTGAATGTTTCCATTTCATTCTAAACAAGTTGTGAATGATACCATTCTAAACTAGTTCTGAATGTTTCCTTTTTCTTTCTAAACAAGTTGTGAAAGTTTCCAATTCATTCTAAACAAGTTGTGAATGTTTCCATTCCAAACAACTTGTGAACATTTCCATTTTATTTGAAACAAGTTATTTATGTTTCCATTTCACTTTAAGTAAGTTTTGAATATTTCCATTTCATTCTTAACTAGTTGTGAATGTTTTCATTTTATTCTGAACTAGTTCTCAATGTATCCATTTCGTTATAAACTAGTTGTGAATGTTTCTATTTCATTCCAAACTAGTTGTCAATGTATTTATTTCATTCTAAACTTGTTGTGAATATTTCCATTTTATTCTAAACAAGTTATGAATGATTCAATTTCATTCTAAACTAGTTGTGAATGTTTTCATTTCATTTTAAACAAGTTATGAATGTTTCCATTCCATACCAATTGTGAATGATTCTATTTCATTGAAAACAAGTTGTGAATGTTTTCACTCTAAACTAGTTATGGATGTTTCCATTTCATTATAAGCGACTTTTGGAATATTTTCATTTTATTCAAAACTAGTTATGAATATTTCCATTCCACTCTAAACTAGTTGTCAACGTATCCATTTCATTTTAAACGAGTTGTGAATCTTTCCATGTCATTTTAAACAAGTTATGAATGTTTCCAATTTCATTCTAAACTAGTTGTCAATGTATCCATATCATTCATAACAAGTTGTGAATTTTTCCATTTCATTCCCAACAAGTTATCAATGTTTCCATTCCGAACAAGTTGTGATTGTTTGAATTCTAAGCAAGTAGTGATTGTTTTCATTTCATTCTAAACAAGTTGTGAATATTTCTATTTCATTCTAAATAAGCTGTGAATGCTTCCATTTCATTCTAAAATAGTTGTGAAGCTTTCTACTCTAAACATGTTGTGAATATTTTCACCCTAAACTAGTTTTGAATGTTTACATTACATTCTAAACTACTTATGAATGTTTCCATTTCAATCTAAACAAGCTATGAAAGTTTCTGTTTCATTCAAAACAAGTTGTGAATGATTCAATTTCATTCTAAACTAGTTGTGAACGTTTACATTTCATTCTATACAAGTTGTCAATATTTCTATTCCATACAAGTTGTGAACGTTTTCACTCCAAAAAAGTTGTTGATGTTTCCATTTCATTCTAAGCACGTTGTGAATATTTCCATTTCATTCTAAACTAGTTGTCAATGTTTCCTCTGAAAAGAAGTTGTGAAGGTTTCTACTCTAAACTAGTTGTGAATGTTTAGATTTCATTTTAAACTAGTTGTGAGTGTTTCCATTTCGTCCTAAACAAGTTGTGAATGTTTCCAATTCATTCTAAACTAGTTATGAATGTTTCCATTTCAATATATGCAACTTGTCAATGTTTCCATTTCAATCTAAACAAATTGTGAATGTTTACATTTCATTCTAAACTAGTTGTGAATGTCTCCATTTCACTCTAAGCTAGTTACGAATGTTTCAATTCATTGTGAATGCTTCCACCCCAAACAAGTTATGAATGTTTCCATTTTGTTCTAAACTAGTTGTGAATTTTTCTATTTCATTCCATACAAGTTGTGAATGTTTCCATTTCATTCTAAAGCAGCTGTAAATTTTTCTATTTCATTCTAAATGTTATCATTGCATTCTAAACAAGTTGTGAATGTTTCCATTACATTCTGGATAAGTTGTGAATGTCTCCATTTCTTTCTAAACTAGTTGTGATTGTTTCCAATTCATTCTAAAAATGTTACGAATGTTTCCATTTCATTCTAAACAAGTTGTGAATGCTTCCATTTCATTCTAAGTTAGTTGTCAATATTTCTATTCTAAAGAAGTAATGAATGTTTCCATTCTAAACTATTTGTTAATGTTCACATTTCATTCTAAACTAGTTGTGAATGTTTTAATGTCAAGATAAACAAGTTTTGAATGTGTCCATTTCACTCTAAACAAGATGTGAATGATTCCATTTCATTCTAAATTAGTTGGGAATGTTTCCATTTCATTGTAAACAAGTTGTGAAGGTTTCCATAGCAAACTAGTTGTGAATATTTTCACTTTATTCGAAATTTTTTGTGAATGTTTCCATTCCAAACAAGTTGGGAATGTTTCCATTTCATTTTAAACAAGTCGTGAATGTTTTCATTTCAATCTAAACAAGTTTTGAAGCTTTCAATCTAACCTTGTTGTGAATGTTTCCATTTCATTATAAATATGTTGTGAACATTTCCATTTCATTCTAAACAAGTTGTGAATGTTTTAATTGCATCCTAAACTAGTTTTGAATGTTTCCATTTTATTCTAAACTAGTTGTGAATGTTTCCATTCTAACCAAGTTGTGAATGTTTCCTTTTTATTCTAATCAACATGTGAATATTTCCATTTCATTCTAAACAATTGTGAATGTTTTGAATTTATTCCAAAATTAGTTGTTATTATTTACATTTTAGCCTAAACTAGTTGTGAATGTTTCCATTCCAAAGCAGTTGTGAATGTTTCTATTTCATTCTAAACAAGTTACGAATGTTTCCATTCCGAACAAGTAGTGAATATTTCCATTTCATTCTAAACAAGCTATGAATATTTCTATTCCAATCCAAACATGTTGTGAATGTTTCCATTTCATTCTAAACAACCTGTTAATGTTTCCATTTCATTCTAAACTAGTTGCCAATGTTTTCATTTTAGTCTAAGCATGTTATGAATATTTCCATTTCAAACAAGTTATGGATGTTTTCACTGCATTCTAAACTAGTTGTAAATGTTTCCATTCCATTCTAAAGAAGTTGTGAATGTCTCTACTCTAAACAAGTTGTTAATGTTTCTATTTCATTCTAAATGAGTTGTGAAAGTTTCCACTTTATTCAAAACAAGTTGTGAATGTTTCTATTTCAATCTATACAAGTTGTGATTGTTTCTGTTTCATTCTAAACTAGTTCTAAATGTGAACTTTTGAAATAAGATATGTGTTTTGGTGTTCACTAGTGCACATAATCACTTAATGCCTTTAGATGCAACTAATGCTTAGGCATGTATTAATTCACATACGTGCACTTAAATTTCTTATTAGCCAAACTTTACACAAGCATCCAATTTCATGCTTTTTCTAAGTTTACTTGCATGTTCTTTACTAAGTGAGCATACATAGCCAAACATTTCATGCTTTCAACATAGACATGGGCTTATGGGCATTTTAGTACTTTTCATGCATATGGCCCAAAATTAACCAAGAATAAAAATCAAAATTTCCAAGTTCTTATTTAAGCCCAAAACGTACATTTAAGCCCAATTTCAGCATGCTTCAAGTTTCATGAAAACATAACCCATAAATTCATGCATGGGCCTTGGCAAGTCCACCAAGCAATAAAAATACCCAAAAATATCCAAGTCCATAATACAAGCCCAAAGCCAAATTTGGCCAAATTTTAGCTAAGTTCATAATTTGGTCACTAAAGTTAGACCAGCAAAAACATGCTTAAAAGCAAGCCATAAATCCACAAAGCCATGGAACACAAATTTCCACCTTAATAGACCTTGTTCCCACAATTCTAAGACTTCAAGTCCTGCACAGAAAGTCCACATTTTTTTTAGCTTGTTTACAAGCAGCTTATATAGTTAGAATACTTAGAATATTTTGAGCAATACCATACACAAATCCAACCTTAGAATACAAAAAGAGTACTCAAGACTTTTAGCTTGATCTTTCAAGCAAACCTTTACCTACAAAAGTAGAGTAGGGCGGGTGAGTTATAAAACTCAATAAGGATTCCGTGGCATCCAATGCCTAACTTATGGCCTCCAAGGCCTAACATATGCCAAGAATGTAATGGCAAAATAATCCTTATTCCTGCAAAGNTAATTCCCCCTTTAGTCCTCCAACTTTCTAATTTTGGGCAATTGAGCCCAACCACTAAAAATCCCTTTGTTCAATTGAGTCCCTCATCTTTAAAAACCATCATTTTCATTACTATTTCTCTTGGCCTAAGCCAAGCTTATTTTTAAGATGTTCAACACTCAATTATGCACATGCCATATTGTCTTCTCAATTTAATTGAGCTAAATTCCCGATTAAGGAAAAATTCTTATGCTCCAAATCCATTTAACCCAGGACCTAATCACTTTGGATTGTCCGGGCATTACACAACTTGTTTAGGATAAGTAAAAAATTTACACAACTAGCTTTGAATCAAATTGAAACAATCACAACTTGTTTAGAATGGACACATTCAAAAGTTATTTGGAATGAAATAGAAACATTTACAACTTGTTAGGGATGAAATGGAAACATTCATAGCATGTTCAGAATGAAATGGTAACACTCACAACTTATTTAGAAAGGACACATTCATAACCAGCTTCGAATGAAATGGAAACATTAACAGTGTGTTTAGAATGAAATTGAAACATTTAAAACTAGTGTTGAATCAAATGAAAATGTTCATAACTAGTTTTGAATGAAATGAAAACACTCACAACTTGTTTAGAATGGAAACAAACGCAACATGTTTAGAAAAAAATGGAAACATTGCGAACAAGTTTAGAAAGAAATGGAAACTTTCACAACTAGTTTAGAATGAAATGAAAATATTCACAACTTGTTTTTATCGAATTGGAAACATTCACAACTAGTTTCAAATAAAATTGAAACATTCACAACCTATTGAGAATGGACAAATTCACAACATGATTGGAATGAAATAGAAACATTCACAAATTGTTCAAAATGAAATGAAAACATTCACAATTAGTTTGGAATGAAATCCAAATGTTCACAACTAGTTTGGATTGAAATAGATACAGTCATAACTTCTTTGGAATGAAATTGAAACATTCACAACTTGTTTGAAATGAAATGAAAGCATTCACAACTAGTTTGGATTAAAATAGATACAGTCATAACTTGTTTGGAATGAAATGGAAACATTCATAACATGTTTGCAACGAAATGGAAACAAAAACAACTAGTTTGGAATGAAATGGAAACATTCACAACTAGTTTCGATTGAAATGGATACAGTTACAACTTGTTGGGGATAAAATTGAAACATTGACAACTTCCTTGGAATTGAAACATTTGCAATTTATTTGGAATGAAATGGAAACATTCACAGCTTGTTTAGAAAGAAACGGAAGCAATCATAACTAGTTTCAAATGACATAGAAATATTCACAACTTGTTTAGAAAGAAATGGAAACATTCGCAACTAGTATAGATTGCAATCAAAACATTAACAACTTGTCTAGAATGAATTGCAAATACTCACAACTTGTTTAAATTAAAATGGAAACATTGACAAGTTGTTTAGATTGGAAACATTCGCAACTAGTTTGGAATGAAGTGGTAACATTCACAACTTGTTTGGAATGAAAGCATTCACAACTTGTTTGGAATGATATGGAAACACTCACAACTTGTTTGGACATAAAACACTCACAACTTGTTTAAATTGAAATGGCAACAGTCACTACTTGTTTAGAATGGAAACATCCACAACTAGTTTGGAATGAAATGAAAATGTTCAGAACTTGTTTGGATTGAAATGGAAACATTCACAACTAGTTTAGAATAAATCGAAACATTCATAACTTGTTTAGAATGGACACAATCACAACTTGTTTGGAATAAAATGAAACTTTCATAGCTTGTTTAGAATGAAATGGAAACCTTCACAACTACTTTGGAATGAAAAGGAAACATTTGAAATAAGTTTGGACTGAAATGGAAACAGTCACAAACCTGTTTGGAATAAAATGGAAACCTTCACGACTAGTTTACAATGAAATTGAAACATTCAGAACTTCTTCAGAATGGAAAGCATTCATAATTTGTTTGGAATGAAATAGACACATTCACAACAGGTTTGAAAAGAAGTTAAAACATTCACAACTAGTTTAGAATGAAATGGAAACATTCACAACTTGTTTTGAAAGAAATTGAACATTGACAAGCAGTTTAGAATGAAATTGAAACATTCATAACTCTTTAGGATACAAACATTCACAGCTTATTTGGAATGAAACGGAAACATTCACAACTTATTTCACTTGGAATGGAAACAATCACAACTTGTTTGAAATGAAATGGAAACATTCACAACTTGTTTAGAATGAAAATATTCACAACTAGTTTGGAATGAAATTGTAACAATTACGATTTACTTGGAAGGAAATGGAAACATTTACAAATAGTTTTGAATGAAGTTGAAACATTCACAACTAATTTAGAATGAAGAGGAAACATGCACAACTTGTTTAGAATGGAAACACTCACAACTTACTTGGTATAAAATGGAAACATTCACAACTTCTTTATAATGAAATGGAAACATCCATGACTTGTTTAAAATAAAATTGTATCATTCACAACTTGTTTATAATACAAACATCCACATCTAGTTTGGAATGAAATGGTAACATTCAAAACTAGTTTCGAATGCAATGGAAACATTCACAACTAGTTTAGAACAAACTGGAAACATTCAAAACCAGTGTAGAATGAAATGGAAACATTCATAACCAATTTACAATGAAATTGATACATTCACAACCTGTTTAGAATAAAGAGGAAATATTCACAACCTATTTAGAATGAAGTGAAAACACTCACAACTTGTTTGGAAAGAATTGGAAACATTCACAACTAGTTTGGAAAAAAGTGGAAACATTCACAACTTGTTTAGAATGAAATAGAAACATTCAAAACTAGTTTGGAATGAAATGGAAACATTCAAAACTTCTTTATAATAAACGGAAACAATCATAACTAGTTTGGAATCAAATGAAAACACTCACATCTAGTTTGGAATGAAATACAAACACTCACAACTTGTTTGAATTGAAATGGAAGCATTCCGAACTATTTTATAATGATATTAAAACATTCCTAACTTATTTAGATAGGTCACACTCACAACTTGTTTAGAATGGAAACATTTACAACCAGCTTGAAATGAAATGGTAACATCCATAACTAATTTCAACTGGAATGGAAACTTTCATAACTTATTTGGAATGAAATGGAAACATTCACTACTACTCTAGAATGAAATTGAAAGATCACAACTTCTTAAGAATAGAAGCATCTAGAATGAAATGGAAATATTCACAACTTGTTTGAAGTGAAATGGAAAAATTGACAACTAGTTTAGAAGGGAATGGAAACATTAACAACTAGTTTAGAATGAAATGGAAAAATTCAAAACTTGTTTAAAATGGAAACATTCACAACTAGTTTGGAATGAAAATGAAACATTCACAACTTGGGTTGGAATAAAATGGAAACATTCACAACTAGTTTCGAATGAAATAGAAACATTGACAACTAGTTTAGAATAACAAGGAAACATTCACAACTTGTTTAGAATAGAAATGCTCCCAACTTGTTTGAAATGAAATAGAAAGATTCACAACTTGCTCTGAACGAAATAAAAACATTCACAACTTATTTAGAATAAGATGGTATCATTCATAACTTGCTCAGAATAGAAACATCCACAACTAATTTTGGAATGAAATGGTAACATTCAGAACTAGTTTTGAATGAAACGAAAACATTCACAACTTGTTGGAATGATATGGAAACATTCACAATGAGTTTAGAATGAAATGGAAACATTCACAACCTATTCAAAATAAAGTGGAAACATTTAGAACCTGTTTAGAATGAAGTAGAAACATTTAAAACTAGTTTAGAATGAACTGGAAACATTAACAACTAGTTTTGAATGAAATAGAAACATTCATAACTTGTTTCAAATAAAAGGCAAACATTCACATCTTCTTTATAATGAAATAGAAACATACACAACTAGTTTGGAATCAAATGGAAACACTCACATTTAGTTTGGAATGAAATGAAAATACTCACAGCTTGTTTGGATTGAAATGGAAATATTCAAAACTAGTTTAGAATAAAAATAAACATTCCCAGCTTGTTTAAAATGGACGCATTCATAACTTGTTTAGAATGAAAAGAAAACTTTCACAACTTGTTTAGAATGGAATAGAAATAGTCGCAACTAGTTTTGATTGAAATGGTAACATCCACAACAAGTTTCAATTGACATGGAAACATTAACAACTTGTTTTGAATGAAATGGAAACATTATAACTAGTTTAGAACGTAATTGAAACATTCACAACTTCGTTAGAGTGGAAGCGTTCACAACTTGTTTGGAATGAAATGGAAGCATTCACAAGTTTTTATGAGTTAAATGGAAACATGCACAACTAGTTTAGAATGAAATGAAAATATTAATAGCTAGTTTAGAATGAAATGGAAAAATTCACAACTAGTTTAGAATGAAATGGAAATATTCACAACTAGTTTGAGATGAAATGGAAACATTCAGAATTAGTTTAGAATGAAATGAAAACATTCACAACTTATTTTAATCAGAAATGTTGACAACTTGTTTAGAACTAAGTGGAAACATTCATAACTTGTTAAGAATGAAATTAAAAGATTCATAACTTGTTTAGAATGTAAATATTCACAACTAGTTTGTAATGAAATGAAAACATTCACAACTTATTTGGAATGAAATGAAATCATTCAGAACATGTTTGGAATGAAATGAAAATGTTGACTACAAGTTTAGAATAAAATGGAAACTTTCATAACATGGTTAGAACGAAATGAAAAAATTCACAAGCAATTTAGATTGAAATGAAAATATTCACAACTTGATTAGAATGGAAATATTCACAACATGTGTGGAATGGAGTGGAAACATTCGCATCTTGTTTGGAAAGAACTAGAAGCATTCACAACTCGGTTGGAGTAATATGAAAATCTTCACAACTAATTTAGAATGAAATTGAAACATTCACAACTTGTTGGAATGAAATGGAAACATTCACAATTTATTTGGAATGAAATGGAAACACTCGCAACTAGTTTGGAATGAAATGGAAACATTCACAACTGGTTTAGAATGAAATGGAATCATTCAAATTTGTTTAGAATGAAATGAAAACATTCACAACTTGTTTAGATTGAGATATTCATAACTAGTTTGGAGTGAAAAGGAAACACTCACAACTTGTTTGTATTGAAATGGAAACATTCACAACTAGTTAAAAATGAAATTAAAACATTCACAACTTCTTTAAAATGTAAACATTCACAACTAGTTGGAATGAAATGGAAACCTTCACAACTTGTTTGGAATGAAGTGGAAATATTCCCAACTTTTGTGGAATGAAATGGAAACATTCACAACTTGGTTACAATGGCAGCTTTCAGAACTAATTTGGTGAAATTTAAACATTCCGAACTTGTTAGGAATGAAATCAAAACATTTGCAACTAGTTTAGAATGAAATGAAAACTTTCACAATAAGTTTTGGACGAAATGCAAATAGTCACAACTAGTGTAGAATTAAACAAAAGTATTAACAACTAGTTTAGGATGAAATGGAAACATTCACAAGTTGTCTTGAATGAAATGGAAACACTCGAAAGTTGTTTAGAATGAAATGTAAATATTCACAACTAGTTTGGAATGAAATGGTAACATTTACAACTTGTTTGGAATAAAATGGAAACATTCACAACTAGTTTCGAATAAAATGGAAACATTCACAACTAGTTTAGAATGAAATGAAAATATTCATAACTAGTTTAAAATGAATTGAAACATTCACAACTTGTTTGGGATGAAATGAAAATGTTCATAACTTGTTTACAATAAAATCAAATTGTTCACAACTTGTTTAGATGGAACCACTCACAACTAGTTTGGAATGGATTGGTAACATTCATAACATGTTTGTAATGAAAAGGAAACATTCCTAACTTGTTTAGGACGAATCAAAAATTTTCACAACTAGTTTTGAATGAAATTGAAACAATCACAACTTATTTAGAATGGAAACATTCACAAGTTGTTTGGAATGAAATGGATATATTCACAACTTATTTCAGTTAAAATGGAAACATTCACAACCAACTTCGAATGAAGTGGAATCATTCACAACGTGTTTAGAATGAAAAGGAAACATTCACAACTAGTTTGAATGAAATTGAAACATTCACAACTTGTTTAGAATGGAAACATTCACAACATGTTTAGAAAGAAATAGAAACATTCCCAACTAGTTTAGAAAGAAATAGAAACATTTACAACTAGTTTAGAATGAAATGGAAACATGCAAAACTAGTTTAGGATAAAGTGGAAACATTCACAGCCAGTTCAGAGTGATAACATTCACAACGAGTTTGGAATCAAATGAAAACATGAACACTGGTTTAGAATGAAATGAAAACATTCACAACTTGTTTGGAATGAAATGGAATTATTCAAAACTAGTTTGGAATGAAAAGGAAATATTCATAACTAGTATGGAATGAAATCAAAATATTCATAAGTTGTTTTGATGGAATTGGAAACATTCACAACTAGTTTAGAATGAAATTGGAACATTCACAACTTGTTTAGAATAGACACTTTCACAACTTGTTTGGAATGAAATAAAAGCGTTCATAACTTGTTTACAATGAAATGGAAACATGCATAGCTAGTTTGGAAAGAAATGGAAACACTGAGAACTAGTTTAGATTAAAATAAAAACATTCACAACTTGTTTAAAAAGAAATGAAAATATTCACAACTTGTTTACAATGAAATGGAAACATTCACAGCTTGTTTAGAATGAAATGGAAACATTCACAACTTATTTACAATGAAAACATTCACAACTAGCTTTGCATGAAGAGAAAACATTCGCCACTTGTTTCAAATGAAATGAAAAATATTTAGAATTGGTTTAGAATGAAATGGAAACATTCACATTTTGTTTAGAATAGAAACATTCACAACTAGTTTGGAATAGAATGGAAACATTCAAAACTTTGTTGGAATGAATTGAATCATTCAGAATTTATTTGGTATGAAATTGAAACAATCACAACTAGTTTCAAATGAAATGAAAACGTTTAGAACTTGTTTGGAATGAAATAAAAATAATCACAACTAGTTTAGAATGAAAGGGAAGTATTCAGAACTAGTGTAGAATGAGATAGAAACATATACAACTAGTTTAGAACAAAATGGGAACATTCACAATTAGTTTAGAATGAAATAGGAACATTCACAACCTGTTTAGATTGAAATGGAAACATTCACAACCACTATAGAATCAAACGGAAACATTCACAACAAGTTTGGAATGAAATAGAAACATTCAAAACTAGTTTAGAATGAAATGAAAACATTCAGAATTTTTTTAGAACCAAATGGAAACATTCACAACTTGTTTTGAATGAATTGGAAACATTCACATCTTGTTTAGAATGAACTGAAAATGTTCAAACTACTTTTGGAACGAAATGGTAACAATTACAACATGTTTGGATTAAAACGGAAAGATTCACAACTAGTTTCAAATAAAATGGAAACATTCATAACTAGTTTTGGATGAAATGAAAACATTCACAACTTTTTTAGAATGGAAACCTTCACAACTTGTTTGGAATGCAATCGTAACTTTCACAACCTGTTTGTCACGAAATGGAAGCATTTGTAACTTGGTTACAGTGAAATGGAAACATCCATAACTTGTTTAGAGTGGAAACATTCACAACTAGATTGGAATAAAATGTTAACATTCACAACTTGTTTGGAATGAAAAGGAAACGTTCCCGACAAGTTTGGGATGAAACGGATATATTCACAAATAGTTTAGAATGAAATTGAAACAATCATAGCTTTTTTAGAATTGAAACATTCACAAGTTGTTTGGAATGAAATGGAAACATTCACAACTTATTTGGATTGAAATGGAGACATTCACAACTTGTTTAGAACAAAATGGAAACATTCACAAGTTGTTTCAAATGAAATGGAAACATTCACAACTAGTTTAGAATTAAATGGAAACATTCAAAACTAGTCTAGAATCAAATGGAAACTCTCACAACTAGTTTAGAATAAAAGGGAAACACTCACAACTAGTTTCGAATGAAATGGAAACATTTACAACTTGTTTAGAATGGAAACATTCACAACTATCTTGGAATGAATTGGAAGCATTCACAACTTGTTTGGAATGAAATGGGAACACTCACAACTTATTTGGAATAAAATAGAAATATTCACAACCTGTTTAGAATGGAAATATTCACAATTAGTTTGAACTGAAATGGTAGCATTCATAACTTGTTTGGAATAAAATGGAAACATTCACAACTAGTCTCGAATCAAATAGAAACTTCCACAACTAGTTTGGAATGAAATGGAAACATTCACAACTTGTTTGGAATGAAACGAAAACATTCACAAGTTGTTCGGAATCAAAAGGAAACATTCACAACTAGTTTAGAATGAAGTGGAAACATTGATGACTAGTTTAAAATGAAATAGAAACATTAAAAAATAGTTTAGAATGAGATCGAAACATTCACAACTTGTTTCTTTTGAAAACATTCACTACTAGTTTCATATGATATGGAAACATTCGTAACTTGTTTGTAATGAAATCGGAACATTCATAACTAGTTTAGAATGAAATTAAAATATTCACAACTTGTTTAGAATGCAAAATTTCTTAACTAATTTGGAATGAAATAGAAAAGTTTAGAACTTGTTTAGAATAAAATGGAAACATTCACAACTAGTTTAGAGTGAAACGGAAACTTTCACAACAAGTTTAGAAAGAAAGAGAAACATTCGCAACTAGTTTAGAATGGAATGGAAATATTCACAACTTGTTCAGAATGGAAACATTCAGAACTAGTTTGGAATAAAATAGAAACTTTCACAACTTCTTTTGAAAGAAATGGAAACACTCCCAACTTGTTTTGAATGAACTAAAAACATTCACAACTTGTTTAGAATCTAAATATTCACCACTAGTTTGAAACGAAATTGTAAAATTCATAACTTGTTTGTGTTAGTCTTGTGCCCAAAAGGCCAATCATGAGATGAATTGTATTTTTTCACATTGAGTCATGATATTTTATTAAGGCATTAATCCAGCAATTATGTTTGTTGTTTTGTTTCTGCGTAACTTAAC
>KK899556.1:158261-193550 GCA_000696445.1 Aquilaria agallochum
AAGGCTCGTGTGGATACCATAGAGAGCCTGAACACGTCAACTGTTCAGGTTTAGTGATTCGACTCTACAGTTGAGTGAGAGATCTCAACCGAAAATTAGGTATGAAAATTTTTTAACACCCAATTTACCCCGTTTTACTTGGATCCTAGAGGGTTTCGTTTAAATGCTGCTGCGCTGTTTGGCTCCCGAAACCCATCAGTTTGGAATGAAATGGAAACATTCACAACTACTTTCAAATGAAATAGAAACATTCACAACTAGTTTAGATTGGAATAGAAACATTTTCAACTTGTTTATAAAAGAAACATCCACAACTAGTTCGGAATGAAATCAAAACATTCACAAATTGTTTAGAATGAAATGGAAATTTACAAAACTACTTCACAATGAAAGGGAAACATTCACAACTTATTTAAAATAGAAACACTTACAACTAGTTTGGAAAAAAATGGTAACATCCACAACTTGTTTCAAATGAAATGAAAGCATTCACAACCTGTTTGGAATGAAATGAAAACTTTGACATCTATTTCAGAATAAAATTGAAACAATCACAACTAGTTTAGAATGGAAACATTCAGAAGTTGTTTGGAATGAATTGAAAACAGTCATAACTTGTTTGGAATGTAATGGAAACAATCACAACTTGTTTAGAATGAAATTGAAACATGCGTAACTTGTTTAGAAAGGAAACATTCACAACTAGTTTTGAATGAAGTGGAAACATTCACAACTTGTTTCGAACAAATTGAAAACACTCACAACTAGTTTAGAATGAAATGCAAACAATATCAACTAGTTTAGAATGAAATAGAAACATTCACAACTAGTTTTCAATGAAATGGAAATTTTCACAACTTGTTTAGAAAGCAAACATTAACAACTAGTTTGGAATGAATGGGAAAAAATGAGAATTTGTTTGGAATGAAATGGAAACATTCACAACTTGCTCAAAATGAATTGGTAACATACACAACTTGTTTAGAATGCAAACAATCACAGCTAGTTTGGACTAAAATAAAAACATTTATAACTTGTTTGGAAAGAAAAGGAAACATTCAAAACTAGTTTTGACTGAAATGAAAACATCCATAACATGTTTAGAATGAAGTGGGAACATTTACAACTAGTTTGGAATGAAATTGAAACATGCACAACTAGTTTAGAAAGAAATGGAAACAGTTACAACTAGTTTGGAATGAAATGGAAATATTCACAACTAGTTTGGAATGAAATGAAAACATTAACAACTTGTTTGGAATGAAATTAAAATGTTCACAACTTGTTTAGTATGAAATGAAAATAATGACAGCTTGTTTCGAATGAAACGGGAATATTCATAATTTGTTTGGAATGAAATGGAAACATTCACAACTTGTTTGGAATAAAATTAAAACACTTACAACTTGTTTGGAATAAAATCAAAACATTCACAGCTTGCTTGGATTGAAATGGAAGCATTCACAATTAGTTTAGAATGAAATTGAAACATTCACGACATGTCTAGAACGGACACATTCGCAACTTGTTTGGAATGAAATTGAAACTTTCACAACTTGTTTAGAATGAAATGGAAACATTCACAACTAGTTTGGAATACAATGGAAACATTCACAACTAGTTTAGAATGAAATGGAAACATTCACAACTAGTTTAAATTGAGATTAACAAATTCAGAACTTGTTCAAAACAGAAACAATCACAACTAGTTTGGAATGAAATGGAAATATTAACAACTAGTCTGGAATGAAATTGAAACATTTGTAACTTGTTTAGAATAAACTGGAAACATTCATAACTTGTTTCAAATGAAATGGAAACATTCACAACTAGTTTAGAGTGAAATGGAAACATTCACAACTAGTGTAAATTGAGATTAAAAAATTCATAACTTGTTCAAAACAGAAACAATCACAACAAGTTTGGAAATGAAATGGAAACATTAGCAACTAGTTTGGAATAAAATTGAAACATTCACAACTTGTTTCAAATGAAATGGAAACATTCATAACTAGTTTAGAGTGAAATGGAAACATTCACAACTAGTGAAAATTGAGATTCAAAAATTCACAACTTGTTTAAAATAGAAACAATTTAAAGTAGAAACAATCACAACTAGTTTGGAATAAAATGGAAACATTAACAACTAGTTTGGATTGAAATTGAAACATTTGTAACTTGTTTAGAATGAACTAGAATAAATCACAAGTTGTTTCAAATGAAATGGAAACATTCACAACTAGTTTATAATGAAATGGAAAAATCCACAACCAGTTTAGAAATAATTGAAAACATTCACGAATTGTTTGAAATGAAATGGAAACATTCACCACTTGTTTGGAATTAAATAAAAATATTTACAACCAGTTTGGAATGAATTGGAAACATTCACAACATGCTTGGATTGAAATGGAAACAATCAAAACTAGTTTAAGATGACATTGAAACATTCACGACTTGTTTAGGATGGACACATTCACAACATGTTTGGAATAAAATGGAAACTTTCACAACTTGTTTAGAATGAAATAAAAACATTCACAACAAGTTTGGAATAAAATAACAATATTCATGACTATTTTAGAATGAAATGGAAACATTCACAACTAGTTTTCAATGAAATGGAAACAATCACAACTAGTTTAGAATGAAATTGAAACATTTACAACATGTTTAGAATAAAATAGAAACATTCACAAGTTGTTTAAAGTGAAATGGAAACATTCACAAGTTGTTTGGAATGAAATGAAACATTCACAAGTTGTCTTGGAATGGAACGAAAACATTCCAAACTTGTTTGGAATGAAATGGAAACATTCACAACTTGTTTGGAAAGAAATGGTAACATTCACAAGTTGTTTGGAATGATGTGGAAACATTCACAACTTCTTTAAATTAAAATGGTAACATTCATAACTTGTTTAGAATGGAAATGTTCAAAACTAGTTTGGAATGAAGTTGTAACAATTGGAACTTGTTTGTAATGAAATAGAAATATTCACAACTTTTTTGGAATAAAATGGAAGCATTCACAACTTGTTTGGAATGAAATGGAAACTTTCACGACTTGCTTAGAATGGAATGGAAATATTTACAACTCGTTTGAAATGAAATGGAAACATTCACAACTACTTTAGAATTAAATGGAAATATTCACGACTAGTTTTGAATGAAATGGAAACATTCACAAGCAGTTTGGAGTGAAATGAAAACATTCATAACTAGTTTAGAATGAAATTGAAACATTTACAACATGTTTAGAATAAAATAGAAACATTCACAAGTTGTTTAAAATGAAATAGAAACAATTACAACTAGTTTCGAATGGAACTGAAACATTCACAACTTCTTTGGAATAAAATGAAATCATTCACAACTTGTTCAGAATAAAGTGCGAACATTCACAACTAGTTTGGAAGGAAATTGAAACATTCACAACTTGTTTGGAATGAAATGGAAGCATTGACAACTTCTTTGGAATGAAATGAAAACTTTCACAACTAGTTTAGAGTGAAATAAATATAATCACAACTAGTCTGTAATGAAATGGAAACAATCACAACTAGTTTAGAATGAAATGAAAACATTCACAACTACTTTAGAATAAAATAGAAATATTCATAACTAGTTTTGAATGAAAAAGAAACATTCCCAACTACTTTAGTATGAAATGGAAACTGTCACAACTTGTTTAGAGTTTAAACATTCGCAACTAGTTTGGAATGAAATGGAAATATTCACAACTAGTTCATAATGAAATGGAAACATTCACAACTATTTTGGAACGCAATGGAAACATTCACAACTTGTTCATAATGAAGTGGAAAAACCCACAACTAGTTTAAAATGAAATAAAAACATTCATAACCAGTTTAGAATGAAATGGAAACATTCAAAACTTGTTTAGAATGGAAACATTCACAACTTATTTGGAATGAAATGGAAACATTCACAACTTGGTTGGAATGAGTTGAAGACATTCACAACTAGTTTAGAATGAAATAGAAACATTCAGGACTGGCTTGGAATGAAATGGAAGCATTCACAATTAGTTTAGAATAACGTAGAAACCTTCAGAAATAGTTTGGAATGAAATGCAAACATTCACAACTTATTTTGAATGGAGTGGAGACATTCACAACATATTTGGAATGAACTGGAAATGTTCCCAACTATTTTGGGATGAAATGGAAATAGTCACAACTAGTTTGGAATTAAATGTAAACATTCACAACTTGTTTGGAATGAAATGAAAACATTCACAACTAGTTTACAATGAAATTGAAACATTCACAGTTTGTTTAGAATGGAAACAATCGCAACATGCTCGGAATGGAATAAAAACATTCATAGCTTATTTAGAACAAAGTGGAAACATTCACAACTAGTTTGGAATGAAATACAAACATTAACAACTAGTTTGGAATGAAATGGAAACAATCAAAATTTGTTTGGAAAGAAATGGAAACATTTACAACTAGTTTAGAATGAAATTGAAACATTCACAAACTATTTAGAGTGGAAATATTCACAACTTGTTTTGAATAAAACAAAGACATTCACAATTTGTTTGGAATGAAATGAAAACATTCACAACTAGTTTAGAATAAAGTTTAAATTTTCACAACTTGTTTAGAACAGAAACATTCACAACTAGTTTAGAACAAAAATGAAATATTCATAACTTGTCTATAATGGAAACACTCACAACTAGCTTGGAACAAAATGGAAACATTCAGAACTTATTTGGAATGAAATGAAATGAAAACATTCACAACAAGTTTAGGATGAAATGGAAACATTTACAACAAGTTTAGGATGAAATGGAAACAGTCACAACTAGTTTAGCATGAAATCAAAACATTCACAACTAGTTTAGAATGAAATGGAAACATTCCCAACTAGTTTAGAATGACATGGAAACATTCCGAATTGGTTTCAAATGAAATAGAAACAGTTACAAGTTGTTTGGAGTGGGAACATTCACAACTAGTTTGGAATGAAATGGAAACATTCACAACTAGTTCGTAATAAAATGGAAACATTGACAACTATTTTGGAATAAGGTGGAAACATTCACAACTTGATTATAATGAATTGAAAAATTTGACAACTAGTTTGGAGAGAAAAGAAAACATTCACAACTTGTTTAGAATGAAATGGAAACATTCACAACTAGTTTAGAATGAAATGGAAATAGTCACAACTAGTTTAGAAGAAAATGAAAACATTCAAAACCAGTTTAGAATGAAAAGAAAACATTCACAACTAGTTTAAAATGAAATTCAAACATTCACAAGTTGTTTAGATTGGAAACATTCACAACTAGTGTTAAATGAAATGGAAACATTCACAACTTATTAGGAGTGCAATGGAAACATTCACTACAATTTTAGATTAAAATGGAAACATTGATAACTAGTTTAGAATAAAATGGAAACATTCACAGCTTGTTTGGAGTGAAATGGAAAGTTTTACAACTAGTTTAGAATAAAATGAAAACATTGACAACTAGTTTTGAATGAAATGTAAACAGTCACAACCTATTTGGAATAAAATGGAAACATTCATAACTAGTTTAGAATGAAATGGAAAGATTCACAACTAGTTTAGAATAAAATGAAAGCATTCATGGCTTGTTTGGAATGAAATGGAAATATTCAAAACTTATTTAGAAAAAAATGAAAACATTCAGAACTAGTTTAGAATGATATGGAAACATTCACAACTAGTTCAGAATGAGAATGAAACAATCATAACCGATTTAGAATGAAATGGAAATATTCAGAACTAATTTAGAATGAAATAGAAATCTTCAAAACTTGTTTGGAATGGAAACATTCACAACTTATTTAGAATGAAATAGAAATATTCACAACTTGTTTAAAATGAAATGTAAACATCCACAACTAGTTTGGAATGAAATGGAAACATTCACAACTAGTTTGAAATGAAATGGAAACATTCAAAACTTGTTTGGAATGAAATACAAATATTCACAACTAGTTTAGAATGACATGGAAACATTCACAACTAGTTTGGAATGAAATGGAAACAACTACAAGTGGTTTAGGATAAAATGGAAATATTCACAACTCGTTTATAATGAAATGAAAACATTCAGAAGTAGTTTGGAATAAAATTGAAACATTCTCAACTTGCATAGAATGAAAAAATTCACAACTTGTTTGGATTGAAATGGAAGCATTCACAACTAGTATAGAATGAAATTGAAACATCCACGACATGTTTAGAATGGACACATTCACAACTTGTTTGGAATGAAATGGAAACTTTCACAATTTGTTTAGATTGAAATGGAAACATTCACAACCAATTCGGAATGGAATTGAAACATTCACAACTTCCATTCACAACTAGTTTAAAATGAGATTAAAAAATGCACAACTTATTCAGAACGGAAACAATCACAACTAGTTTGAATGAAATAGAAACATTCAGAACTAGCTTGGAATGAAATTGAAACATTCGCAGCTTGTTTAGAATGAGTTGGAAACATTCACAAGTTGTTTCAAATAAAATGGAAACATTCACAACTAGTTTAAAATGAAATGGAAACATGCACAACTAGTTTAGAATGAATTGGAAACATTCACAAGTAGTTTAGAATGAAATGGAAACGTTCACAACTTGTTTAGAATGAAATGGAAATGTTCACAACTAGTTTGGAATGAAATCGAATTATTCACAACTTGTTTGGAATGAAATGCAAACATTCGTAACTTGTTTAGAATGAAATGGAAACATTCCCAACTAGTTTGGAATGAAATGAAAAAATTCACTACTTGTTTGGAATGAATTGGAAACATTCATAACTAGGTTCGAATGAAATTGAAACATTCACAAGTAATGGAAACATTGATAACTAGACAACTAGTTTCAAATGAAATTGAAACTTTCACAACTTCTGTGGAACGAAATGGAAACATTCACAACTTGTTTTGAAAGAAATGGAAACATTGAAAACTTATTTGGAATCAAATGGAAACATTCAAAACTAGTTTTGTATGAAATTTAAAAAAGGAAACATTGACAACTTATTTGAAATCAAATGGAAACATTCAAAACTAGTTTAGAATGAAATGGAAACAATCACAACTTGTTTGAAATGGAAACAATCACAACTTGTTTAAAATGGAAACATTCACAACTTGTTTTGAATGAAAGGAAAATATTCACAACTTGTTTGGAATGAAATTGAAACATTCATAACTTGTTTGGAATCAAATAGAAACATTCACAACTAGTTTGGAATGAAACGGAAACATTCACAACTTATTTAGAATGGAAACAGTGACAACTAGTTTTGAATGAAATGAAAGCATTTCCAACTAGATTTGAATGAAATGAAAACATTTCAAACATTCATAGCTTGTTTGGAAGGAGATGGAAATATTTTCAACTAGTTTTGAATGAAGCTGAAACATTCACAACTTGTTTGGAATGAAATGGGAACATTCACAACTTGTTTAGAAATAAATGGAAACATTGACAACTAGTTTCGAATGAAATGGAGACATTCACAACTAATTCTGAATAAATTGGAAACATTTAGAACTTGATTAGAATGGCAACAGTAGCAACTAATTTGGAATGAAATGGAAAAATTCGAAACTTGTTTGGAATGAAATGGTAATTTTCACAATTTGTTTGGAATGAAATGGAAATGTTCATAACTTGTTTGGAAAAAAATGGAAACATTCACAACTTTTTTGGAATGAAATGGAAACATTCAAAACCTATTGGGAATGAAGTGGAAACATTCACAATTGGTTGGGAATCAAATGAAAACGTTCACAACTAGTTTAGAATGAGATGGAAAGATTCACAACTAGTTTAGAATTCAATGCAAAACCATTCACAACTAGTTTAGAATGCAATGGAAACATTCACAACTAGTTAAAAATACAATGGAAACATTCACAATCAGTTTAGAACGAAGTAGAGACATTCACAACTTGTTTAGAGCGGAAAAATTTTCAACATATTTAGATTGAAATGAAAACATTCACAACTATTTTATAATGAAACGAAAATAGTCATAGCTAGTTTAGAATGGAATGGAAACATTCAGAACTTGTTTCGCATGAAATGGAAGCATTAACGACTTATTTGGAATGAAATGGAAACATTCACAACTAGTTTGGAATAAATTGGAAACATTCACAACTTGCTTGGATTGAAATGGAAACATTCAAACTAGTTGAAAATGAAATTGAAACATCCACGACTTGTTTAGAATGGACATATTCACAGCTGGTTTCGAATAAAATGGAAACTTTCACAACATGTTTAGAAGGAAATGGAAAGATTCATTAATTAGTTTGGAATAAAATAGAAAATTCACAACTATTTTAGAAGGAAGTGGAAACATTCACAACTAATTTTGAATGAAATGGAAACAATTACAACTAGTTTAGAATGAAATAGAAACATTTACAACTTCTTTAGAATGAAATAGAAACATTCACAAGTTGTTTAGAGTAAAATGGAAACATTCACTACTTGTTTCCAATGAAATGGAAACATTCGCAAGTTGTTTGGAATGAAATGAAAAATTTACAAGTTGCCTTGGAATGAAATGGAAACATTCCAAACTTGTTTGGAATAAAATGGAAACTTTCACAACTTGTTTGCAATGAAATGGAAACATTCACAACTTGTTGAAATGGAAACATTCACAAGTTGTTCGGAATGATGTGGAAACATTCACAACTTATTTAGATTGAAATGGTACCATTCACAACTTGTTTAGAATGGAAACATTCACAACTTGTTTGGAATGAAATGGTAACAATTAGAACTTGTTTGGAATGAAATAGAAACATTCACAACCTTTTTGGAATAAAATGGAAGCATTCACAACTTGTTTCAAAGGAAATGGAAACATTCACAACTAGTTTGGAATGAAATGGAAACATTCATAACTAGTTTCAAAGGAAACTAAAACATTTACAACATCTTTGGAATGAAATGGAAGCATTCATAACTTGTTTGGAATGAAATGAAAACTTTGACAACTAGTTTAGAATGAAATGGAAACAATCACAGCTAGTTTGGAATGAAATGGAAACAATCACAACTACTTTAGAATGAAAAGGAAACATTCACAATTAGTTTAGAATCAAAATGGAAACATTCACAACTAGTTTACAATGAAAAGAAAACATTGACAACTAGTTTAGAATGAAATGGAAACATTCACAACTAGTTTAGAATGAAAAAAAAATATTCGCAACTAGTTTGGAATGAATTGGGAACAATCACAGCTAGTTTAGGATGAAAAGGAAACATTCACAACTAGTTTAGAATGAAATGGAAACATTCACAACTAGTTTAGAATGAAATTGAGGTGTTCATAACTTGTTTAGAATTAAAACATTCAAAACTTTTTTGGAATGAAATTATCCATTGTTGGTTTAGATTGAAGTGGGAACACTCACAACTAGTTTGGAAGGAAATCGAAACATTCACAACTAGATTGAATGAAATAGAAGTATTCAGAACTTATTTGGAATGAAATAGAAACATTTGCAACTTGTTTAGAATGAAATGGAAATATTCACAACCAGTTTCAAATGATATGGACACAGTCATAACTAGTTTGGAACGAAGTGGAATCATTCACAACTTGTTTGGAATTAAATGGAAAGAATTGCTACTAGTTTAGAATGAAATTGAAACATTCACAACTAGTTAGGAATGAAATGGAAACATTCACAACTTGTTTGGAATAAAATGAAATATTCACAACTTGTTTGGAATGAAATGGAAACAATTACAACTTCTTTGGAATAAAGTGAAAATATTCACAACTAGTTTCAAAGGGAATGGAAACTGCCATAACTAGTTTGGAGTGAAATGGAAACATTAACGACTTGCTTAGAATGAAATGGAAATGTTGACAACTATTTTAGAATGGAATTGAAACATTTACAAGTTCTTCAGAATGAAATGGAAACATTCATAACCTATTTAGAATGGAAACTTTTGGAACTAGTTTAGATTGGAAACATTCAAAACTTGTTTAGAATAAAAACATTCACAACATGCTTCGAATGAAATGGAAATATTCATAGCTTGGAATGAAATGGAAACATTCAAAACATTTTTGGAACGAAATCCAAACGTTCACAACTAGGTAAGAATGAAATTGAAACATTCATAACTTGTTTAGAATGAAACATACACAATTTATTTTGAATGAAATAAAGACATTCAAACCTTCTTTGGAATGAAATGTAAACATTCACAACTAGTTTAAAGTGAAATTAAAACATTCAGAATGTGTTTATAATGGAAACATTCACAACTGGGTTTGAATGAAATAGAAACTTTTACAACTTGTTTGGAATGAAATGGAAACATTTACAACTAGTTTAGAATGAAATGGAAAATTCAGAACTTGTTACCACCACACAAAAATAGGAGAATTACAAGTGTGGCATAATGGTCAAAAAGCCATTATATTGTGTAATTCTCTTCATAGTGATTAAAGTGTGAGGGGTAAAAGGTATAATGAACACCTTAAAAGTGTTCTAAGTTGGTAACTTGGCCCCCAGAAAAGCCTTAAGAGTTGCTTGTTTGTCAAGCAACCAATGGACTTTTTTGTAAGGTTTTGGAAATTTGGGTACTCAATTGTGAAACTCTCAAGAAAGAGATTTGGAGAGTTATGAGAAGGATATGAATTATATGAAAGTGCTATTAGAGGACCAAATTGCTTATGGAAGGCAACTAAGGACAAAGAAAACACAAAAAGGCATAAAGGACCTAAGTGTTCTAATGTAGGCCTTAGGATGTGTATGTCTTTGACTTAAGTCAAATGAAGCAATTTGGAGTTTTTCTACCTAGGGAGGGGCTAGTATGGCTTTTAAATTGGTAAAAAATGTTGGGCACAGGTGTACCAATGAGTTTAAGACAAAGAAACCATAATTAGTGAGAAGAAAAATGACATTAAGCAAGGTTAAGCTTGTTTAAGTGTGTTTTGTGCCCTTAAGCTCATTTAAGGCCATTTAAGTGGCCAATTCACTTATCTCTCTCCCATTTTTGGTCTACTCCATCCCAAGAACACAGCCACACTGCCTCCATAGCCACCACACCTTCAAACTTGCAATTGATTGAAATTGAAGACAAAAGCAAGCAATTGGAAGCAAACTAGAGCTATTGCGTGGATACTTCAAGGATCAAGCTTGATTTTCGGCCTACACACTTTGGTAAGGGTCCTCTTGCTCTCATAGATTGTTTTCTGTATTTTCAAGTAACCATGGAGCTAGGGCTAAACTTGGAAGAGAGCCATGAGCTTGATGAACTAGGCTTAGTGAGTGAAGTGCACTTATTGAAGGTTTTGTGGCCTAGTGTGAAGTGCACAAAGATGGCAATGAAATGAGGCTTTCTAGAGCCCAAAGTTAGTACTAACTAGTATTAAAATCCTTTTAAGACCAAGCATTAGTTTGAGGATGGCTGCCATAGTGATTTGGCTATGTTTATTATGTGTTTTATGGACTAATCTATGGTTATTGTTGCTGCTGCATTTCATGTGCTTTTTGGTTGTGAATGGCTGCTGCACTTGGTTGCTGTCACACCCCACACAGACCCCAAGCTGTGCACTCTCAGTGCCATTCAGCATTTCTACCCAAGAGTTATTTGGATACTCTTAAGTTCGGGTATTATTAACTACCTATTATTTTGGCTATTGTTTGTTAGGTAGTTTTAATCTTATTTTCTTAAGTTGAGAGCTAGGAGGGTGCCCCAGGAGGCTTATGAGTTATTTAGAACAATTACCTGCAGCTTAGATAAGGCCCAACCACTAACTTGCAACACAAGGCAAGGCTGTAAATCAGTAACTTGTAATACAAGTAAGGCATACACTTAATCAGTTAAGTGTCTAGGATGTGTGCTCATCAAGTGTGCTACTTTCATGAATGACAACCAAGAAGCCCACATTTTTGTAGTTTTGAAAATCGAGGTTTCCATGCACATGTATTTTTGGCCAAACAAAGTATCTCAAGANCTCAAGAGGTTTCTTACATGAAACATAACCATGAGCTCATAAACTTAACATAACTTGGCACATAAGCATCCAACATATGTACATACAAAACCATGTACAATAAAGGCTACATATACACACAAAATAGCCTAAGTACAAGCATCACTAGCTTGGAAGCATTCCAAGGATGCTACTAGTCCAAAATATAACCAAGGTTAAGTTTTACAAGCTAAGTACCCTTACTCCCCGAGAAGATACCTAAGTGTGCAATACAGCAACACACACTGAAGCACCAGCCCAATGACCATATTCATGGTCATGAAAGTGAACACTACAATCAGAGCCATAGTCCACACATCCATCCTGCACCTAGACGTGTCCCACAAACTACTCAAGCTTGCAAAACTTAGAGCATAAGTTTTGGGCATAAACCATAACATAAGACTTGTAAGAGTAATTCAATTAGGCCAAGTTCAGTTGGCACGCATACCTCAAGCACAAAAGCACCACTAGCACACAAAAGCTAGCAACTCAAGCAAACTACTCAAGCTATATATCCTTTCCTGAAACAAGAAATATATGGGCAATGAGTAACAATTAGTTAGTAGGATTCACAACCGACCATATTTGGTCTATTTAGTTAAGTCCAAGACTTAAGCTCCATAGCTTACTTGTCCTGCAAGAAAACATAGAAAACACAAAAACACAATATACACATATTGTAACTGAGACATAATAAGCATAACTAAACTATCTACAATTGGTTAGCACACACAAACAAACAATCAAGCACACAAAACACACACACACACCACAAGATACATTCGGCCATATTCACTGGCATGTGTCCATGTGCACTTTTTGCACTTCCATCTTCACAACATCATTCCCATTCCACTAGAGCTCCGAATTCACTAGCAAGTTGGCCTCCCTCACTAGGAATTCTAACACATGCCCATAATTGATTAGCTAACCAAATCATAAACTGAATTTCCTCAATAATGTCCATCAAGTAACTAAGATCACATAGCAAATTTTAACCATCACTTAGTTACTTTATTTGCTTGATCATGGAATATAACCAAGAATCCAAGTAAACCATGAACCCTACCTCAATATATGAGCTTGAATAGTCTCTGTTTTGCTTGAACACTTCAAGACCTAGGGTGAACTTCACTATTTCCTTCACTTCCATTGCTTTGAAGCTTGATTACACCTTCAAGCTTTCATCCTTTCTCTAAAATATTAAGGACATGGCAGCAACATTCCAAAAAACAACCATGAATGTCTCAGCTACCCATGTATATATTCAAGACTTAGCTTCGAAAAGGAAGAAGGAAGTCACCTTAGGTCGAAATCAAGGAAGACAAGCTTGATTCTTGCTTTCAAGCTTCAATCTTCAATGAATGGCCATAGTTTCGGCAGCACTCTTCAAGAACACTTCAAGAACAGCCTAAGGCCTTCAAGACTTGGTCAAGGACACAAATGAAAAGCCTTGGCCGAAATAAGTTTTCTTAATTGTTAAGTGGAAACATGCTATAACCGGTTATGGCCACTTGTCCTCACCTTTGGCTTAATGTCATTGATGGTCTTGAACTATTTTGCATGGCTCATTTTGCCCCTCAAGAATTCATGGCTTCACTTTTGTCACTAAAATGTATGTTCATTTCGGCATTAATCTTGATTCATGGCATATATTGCCAAGCATAAATCAAAATGGCTGAAAATGGTCATTATCCCATGCATATTTTGGCTAATTACCAAGACATTAGCTATTAATTAAACTAAGTGATTTATGGCATGGTGGAAGAAATAATCATAACCGGCCATCAAAAGTCACCAAAGAAATTGGTCTAATTCTTCATTTCTCCTTCCACTTATTTGCATGGCCGAAATTGCTAATTTAAGTTTCATAGTTTCAATTGCATCACTAGTTCAAGTGTGCATTATAGTCCTCCAACTTTATTTCCTGCCAAAAACATCATGGTCCAATTTTCCATGTACACTTAGAACCCAAACTTTCTTAGGTTTGCACTTACACCCTTATCCTCATTTTCAATCAAGTCCCTCAGGTTTATTTCGTGTTTTCTCTGCATTCTTGGCCTAAGCCAAGTACTGAGGGATGGTCCTAACAGTTGCTATATCTTGTATATATGCATTGTGGTTTTTTTGTTTTAGTGTCTTTGGATGCAGATTTTAATGATGCTTACATTGCCTATTGAATCCAAGTGCTACCCTTACTAAGTTTCTCAATGAAACTTACTCCCCATAATTCTGTCATTTCAGGTCCAGCAAAAAGATCACTTTCAAACTGACATTTGTGATTTGATTTTTGATCTGAAATTTCAGGTACATGAACTTCCATATGTCTAGTTATGATCTGAAAATTTTGGTGATTTTAGGAGAACATTTGGTATTTTTAATGGGGATACTTATTGTGGTATGCAGCATCTATCTAGCATCCTATTTCTGGAGTCCATTGTATCTCAAGCACTCCTATAACTTATGGTGTGTATTTAGCTGAGTTAAAACCATTGTGTAGTGCATGTATGCATATACATGTAGTTGCATACATGTAGTGTATGTAAAATGAGACAAGTATGTGAACATTTCAGTAATGTTTTGACTATGTAAGTGATGTGGTGCAAAGCTGCCTAAGTGCGAATCATGGGCTGCTTACTTGTAAATTCTGTTTTAGACACATATGGTTGTTAAATGCAAGAGAATATATTTCTTATGTGTATTGGACATGTACGGGATAGCCTTGGAGGGCTTTTCCCTTGTGAATGAAGTGTTTGCACGCATATGAAATTTTGTATGGGCAAAATGGTCATAAAGTGACCAAAATTTTTAATATGCACTCAAAATGTTGTATCTCCCTGTGTGGAATGAATCTTGCTATGAAATTTTGACCACATCTAGAGCACATCCAAAGGATGAACTAAAATTTGGAATTTCTGAATTTGGAGCCCTGTAGCCAAATATATGACATTGAAAAGTTGGCTAAGTTACTGTTCATTTGGTTAGAATTTTGTAACCAATTTAAAAAATCCATAACTTAGTCCATAGGTGGGCTATTGATCTAAAAAGAAATTCCCTCATTTTCTCTAAGTCTCTACTTGATAACAGAGAAAAAAAACAGGGGGTACATGGCTAGAATGATATAGTTTATTAGTGGAAGTTACAGGTTCAATGGCTGGTCACTATACCTTGTTTGGAATGAAAGGGAAATTCTCACAACTAATTTGGAATGAAATGGAAACATTCACAACTAGTTTTGAATAAAATGGAAACATTCACAACTAGTTTAGATTGAAATGGAAACATTCACAACTAGTTTAGAATGAAATAGAAATATTCACAACTAGTTTAGAAGGAAATCAAAATGTTCACAACTTGTTCAAACTAAAAAAATTCACAACGTATGTCGAATGAAATCATTCATAACTTGTTTAAAATGAAGTGGCAACATTCACAACCAGTTTCTATTGAAATCAAAATATTCACAACTAGTATCGAATGAAATGGAAACAATCATAACTAGTTTGGAAAGAAATGAATTAATTCACAACTTATTCAGAATGAAATTGAAACCTTCGTTACTAGTTTATAAGGAAATTGAAACATTCACAACTTGTTTAGAATGGAAATGTTCACAACTAGTTTTTGAATAAAATGGAAACATTCATAGCTTGTTTAGAATGAAATAGAAACATTCACAACTAGTTTGGAATGAAATGGAAATATACACAAATAGTTTGGAATGAAGTGGCAATATTCAAAACTTGTTTGGAATAAAACAAAAACATTCACAACTACTTTAAAATGGAACTGAAACATTCACAACTTGATTAGAATGAAAAGGAACATCCACAACTAGTTTAGAATGAAATGGAAACATTCACAACTAGTTTGGAATGAAATGGAAACAATCAAAACTTGTTTGGAATTAAATGGAAACATTCACAACAAGTTTAGAAAGAACTGGAAACTTTCACAACTAGTTTAGAACGAAATCAAAACATTCTTAACTAGTTGAGAATAAAATGGAAGTATTTCCAACTAGTTTAGAATGAAATGGAAACATTCACACATTGTTAAGTGTTGAAGCATTTATAAATAGTTTCGAATGAACTGAAAAATTTACAACTAGTTTGGAATGAAATGGAAACGTTCACAACTACTTTGGAATGAAATGGAAACGGTCACAACAAGTTTATAATGAAATGGAAAATTTCACAACTAGTTTGGAATGAAATGGAAACATTCACAAGTAGTTTAGAATGAAATGCAAACAGTCGCACCTAGTTTTGAAAGAAAACATTCGCAACTAGTTTAGAATGAAATGGAAACATTCATAGGTAGTTTAGAATGAAATGGAAATGTTCACAACTTATTTAGACTGGAAACATTCAAAACTAGTTTGGAATAAAATGGAAATATTCACAACTTGATTGAAATGAAATGGAAACATTAACAATAAGTTTAGAATGAAATTGAAACATTAAGAAACTAGTTTAGAATGAAATTGAAAATGGAAACTTTCACAACTTGTTTTGAATGAAATGGAAACATTCACAACTTGTTTGGAATGAAATGGAAACATTCGCAACTAGTTTCAAATGAAAGGCAAACAATCATAACTAGTTTAGAAAAAATTGAAGTCATTCACAACTAGTTTAGAATGAAATGGAAACGTTCACAACAAGTTTAGAACAGAATTGAAATGTCTAAAACATGTTTAGAATGCAACGATTGAAAAAAATTTTGAAAGGAAATGATTCACAACTTGTTTAGAATGAAGTGGAAACATTAACAACTAGTTTGAAAGGAAATTGAAACATTCACAACTAGTTTGGAAGGAAATTGAAACATTCACAACTAGTTTAGAATGAAATAGAAACATTTACAACTTGCTTCGAATGAAATGGAAACTTGCACAACTAGTTTAGAGTGAAATGGAAACATTCATAAATAGTTTGGAATGAAATAGAAACAATCACAACTAGTTTAGGATGAAGTGGAAACATTCACAACTAGTTTAGAATGAAATGGAAACATTCATAACTTGCTTAGAATGGAAACATTTACAACTTGTTTGAAATGAAATCATTCACAACTAGTTTTGAATGAAATAGAAACATTCATAAGTAGTTTGGAATGAAATAGAAATATTGATAACTAGTTTGGAATAAAATGGAAACATTCAAAACTTGTTTAAAATAAAATCATTCACAACTTGTTAGGAATGTAATAAAAGCATTCACAACTTGTTTGAAATGAAATTGAAAAATTCACAACCTGTTTAGAATGAGGTGGAAACATTCATAACTAGTTTAAGAAGAAATTGAAACATTCAAAACTTGGTTGGAATGAAATAGAAACATTCACAACTTGTTTAGAATGAATTGGAAATATCAACAACTTGTTTGGAATGAAATAGAAACATTCAAAACTAGTTTGGAAGGAAAAAGAAACATTCAAAACTAGTTTAGAATGAAATGGAAAGATTCACAACTAGTTTGCGATGAAATGAAACAATCATAATTGGATTAGAATTAAATGAAAATATTCACAAGTAGTTTAGAATGAAAATGAAACAATCACAACTAGTTTACAAGGAAATCGAAATGTTCATTGCTTGTTTAGAATGAAAGCTTTCACAACTTGTTTAGGAGGAAATCGAAACATTAACGACTAGTTTGGGAGGAAATCCAAACATTCACAACCAGTTTGGGAGCAAATCAAAACATTAACAACTAGTTTGGGATGAAATGGAAATATTCACAACATGTTTGGAATGAAATCAAAACTTTGACAACTAGTTTCGAATGAAATTGAAACATTCACATCTAGTTTGTAATGAAATGGAAACAATCACAACTAGTTTAGAATGAAATTGAAGCATTCACAAACAGTTTAGGATGAAATGGAAACATTCACAACCAGTTTAAAAGGAAATCAAAATGTTCACAACTTGTTTAAAATGATGTGGGAACATTCATAACTAATTTGGAATGAAATGGAAACATTCACAGCTTGTTGGGAATAAAATGAAAACATTCACAACTTGTTTAGAATGAAATTTAAACAGTCATAACTAGTTTGGAATGAAGTGCAAACATTCACGACTTGTTTGGAATGAACTAGAAATATTCGCAACTTGTTTAGAATATAATTGAAACATGCGCCACCTGTTTAGAATGGAAACATTCATAACATACTTCGAATGAAATGGAAACATTCACAACTTTTTTAGAATGAAATGGAAACATTCCAAACCTGTTTAGAATGGAAACATTCAAAATATGTTTGCAATGAAATGGAAACTTTCACAACTAGTATAGAATGAAATTGAAACATTCAAAACTTGTTTGGAATGGAAACATTCATAACTTGCTTTGAATGAAATGGAAACATTTACAGCTTGTTTAAAATCAAACGGAAATATTCACAACTAGTTTTGAATGAAATGGAAGCATTCAAAACTTGTTTAGAATGAAAACATTCATAACTAGTTTAGAATGAAATTGAACAATTCAAAACTTGTTTAGAATGGAAACATTCACAACTTGTTTGGAATGAAATGGAAGCATTCAAAACTTGTTTAGAATGAAAACATTCACAACTAGTTTAGAATGAAATTGAAACATTCAAAACTTGTTTAGAATGGAAACATTCACAACTTGTTCTGAATCAAATGGAATCATTCACAAATAGTTGAGAATGAACTGGAAACATTCACAACTAGTTTAGAATGAAATGGAAACATTCTCAACTAGTTTAGAATGAACTGGAAACAGTCATACTTGTTTAGAGTTGAAACATTGACAACTAGTTTGGAATGAAATTGAAACATTCACAACTAGTTCGTAATGAAATGGAAACAATCACAACAACTTTGGAATCAAATGGAAACAATCAAAACTTGTTTAGAATGAAACATAAAAATTCACAACTAGTTTGGAATAAAATGGAAACATTCACAGCTAGTTTAGAATGAAACAGAAACATTCACAACTGGTTTGGAATGAAGTAAAAACACTTATAACTAGTTTAGAATGAAATGAAAACTTCCATAACCAATTTTGAATGAAATTGAAACTTTCACGACTAATTTTGGATGAAATTGAAACTTTCACAGCTAGCTTAGAATGAAATGGAAACATTCACAACCTGTTTAGAATGGAAACATTCACAACTATTTTGGAATGAAAGCACAACGTTCACAGCTTGTTTAGAATGAAAACATTCACAACTAGTTTCGAATGAAGTTCAAACATTCACAACTAGTTTCGACTAAAATGAAAACATTCTCACCTTGTTTGGAATGAAATTGAAACATTCACAACTTGTTTAGATGAAATAGAAACATTCACATCTAGTTTCGAATGAAATGGAAATAGTCATAACTAGTTTGGAGTGAAATTGAAACATTCACGACTAATTTGGAATGAAATGAAAACATTCACAACAAGTTTACAAAGAAATTGAAACATTCAAAACCTGTTTAGAATGGAAACACTCACAACATTTTTGGAATGAAATACAAACATTCACAACTAGTTTAGAATAAAATGGAAACATTCACAACTAGTTTGGAATAAAGTGAAAACAATCATAACTGATTTAGAATGAATTTGAAATATTCAGAACTACTTTAGAATGAAATTAAAACATTCACAACTACTTTAGAATGACATCGAAACGTCCACAACCTCTTTATAATGGAAACATCCATAACTTGTTTGGAATGAATTCAATCACAACATAATTAGAATGAAGTGGAAACATTCACAACTACTTTAGAATGACATCAAAACGTCCACAACCTCTTTATAATGGAAACATCCATAACTTGTTTGGAATGAATTCAATCACAACATAATTAGAATGAAGTGGAAACATTCACAACTAATTTGAAAGGAAATTGGAACGTTCACAACTAGTTTGGATGAAAATGGAAACATTCACAACTTGTTTGGAGTGAAAGGGAAATTTTCACAACAAGTTTTGAATGAAATGGAAACATTTACAACTAGTTTTGAATGAAATGGAAACAATCACATCTAGTTTAGAATGGAATGGAAACATTAAAAACTAATTTAGAATGAAATTGAAACATTCACAACTTGTTGAGAATAGAAACATTAACAACTTGTTTTGAATGAAATCATTCACAAAATATTTAGGATAAAGTATGAAAAATCACAACCAGTCTGGAAGGAAATCAAAACATTCACAACTTTTTTAGATTGAAATATAAACATTCCCAAATTGTTTAAAGTGAAATGGAGACATTCACAACTACTTTCAACTAAAATGGAGGCAGTCATAACTAGTTTGGAGTGAAATAGAAACTTTCACAACTTGCTTCGAATGAATGGAAACATTCACAACTTGTTTAGAATGAAATTGAAACATTGACAACTTGTTTATAATGGAAACATTCACAACATGCTTCGAATGAAATGGAAACATTTACAACTTATTTAGAATAAAATGAAAATATTTACAACTAGTTTGGAATGAAATAGAAACTCACAACTAGTTTGGAATGCAATGAAAATATTCAAAACATGTTTGGAATGAAATAGAAGAATTCACAACTAGTCTAGAATGAAATTGAAACACTCATAACTTCTTTAGAATTAAAATTTTCACAACTTATTTTGAATGAAATAGAGACATTCAGAACTTGTTTGGAACAAAATAGAAACATTCACAACATGTTTAAAATGAAATTAAAGCATTCAAAACTTGTTTTGAATGAAACATTCACAACTAGTTTGGAATGAAATGAAAACAATCACAACTTGTTTGGAATAGAATGGAAACATCCATAACTAGTTTAGAATGAATGGAAAACATTCACAACTACTGTAGAATGAAATCAAAACATTCACAACTAGTTTAGAATGAGATAAAAATATTCCCAACTAGTTTAGAATGAGATGGAAATACTCAAAACTACTTTCGAACGAAATGGAAACATTCACAACATGTTTAGAATGAAACAGAAAATTCATAACTAGTTTGGAATAAGAAGGACACTTTCACAACCTTTTTGGAATAAAATAGAAACATTCACAACTTATTTAGAATGAAATGGAAACACTCACGCCTAGTTTAGAATGAAATGAAAACATTCACAACCAGTTTAGAAAGAAATGGAAACATTCACAACTAGTTTAGATTGAAATGGAAACATTCACAACTTCTTTAGAATGGAAACATTCATAACTAGTTTGGAATGAAATGGAAACATTCACAACTTGTTTAGAATGAAATGTAAACATTCACAACTTCTTTAGAATGAAGTGAAAACATTCATAACTAGTTTAGAATGAAACGGAAACATTTAAAACTTGTTTAGAATGAAAACCTTCTGAACTAGTTTGGAATGAAATAGAAACATTTATAATTTGTTTGGAATGAAATGTAAACCTTCGCAATAGTTTAGAATGAAATGGAAACATCCACAACTAGTTTAGAATGAAATGGAAACAATCATCACTAGTTTAGAATGAAATGAAAACATTCAGAGCTAGTTTAGATTGAAATTGAAACATTTACAACTAGTTTAGAATGAAATCAAAATGTTCACAACTTGTTTAGAATGGAAACATTCTCAAATTGTTCCGAATGAAATCATTCACAACTTGTTTAGAATAAAGCAAAAACATTCAAATTTAGTTTGGAAGAAAATCGAAACATTCACAACTAGTTTAGGATGAAATGGAAACATTCACAACTTGTTCAGAATGAAAGCGAAACATTCACAACTTGTTTCAAATGGAATAGAAACAAACACAACTAGCTTGGAATGAAATGGAAACATTCACAACTTATTTGGAATGAAGTGGAAACATTCACATGTGGTTTAGAATGAAATGAAAACATTCACAACTAGTGTAGAATGAACTGGATGCGTTCACAACTAGTTTAGAATGAAGTAGAAACATTAATAACTAGTTTAGAATGAAATAGAAACATTCACAACTAGTGTAGAGTGAAATGGATGCATTCACAACAAGTTAGGAATGAAATGGACACAATCACGACTAATTCGGAATGAAATGAAAACATTCACAACCTGTTTACAGTGATATGGAAACATTCATAACTAGTTTGGAATGGAATGGAAATATTCACAACTTATTTAGAATGAAACAGAAACATCCATAACTAGTTTGGAATGAAATGGAAACATTCAAAACTTATGTTGAATGAATTGGAAATAATCAAAACTAATTTGGAGTAAAATTGAGGCATTCATTACTTGTTCAGAATGGAAACATTCACAGCTTGTATGTAATGAAACGGACATGTTCACAACTTCTTTGGAATGAAATAGAAACTTTCACAACTAGTATAAAATGAAATTAAAACATTCAGAACTTGTTTGAAATGAAAACATTCACAACTAGTCTAGAACGAAATGGAAACATTCACAACTAGTCTAGAACGAAATGTAAACATTCACAACTAGTTTAAAATGAGATCAAAACATTCACAACTAGTTTAGAAAGAAATCAAAACATTCACAATTAGTTTTAAGTAGAAGCATTCAAAAGTTAGGAAAGAAGTGAGAACATTAACAACTTATTTGGAATGAAATAGAAAAATTTACAACTTATGGAAACTTTCACAGCTTGTTTGGAATGAAAAGGAAACTTTCAAAACTTGTTTGGAATGAAATGGAAACAATCACAACTAATTTAAAATGAAATGGAAATATTCACAACTAGTTTAGAATGAAATGGAAACATTCACAACTATTTTCAAATGAAATGAATACATTCACAACTAGTTTAGAATGAAATGGAAACATTCACAACTAGTTTAGACTGAAATAAAAAATTCACAACCAATTCAGAATGAAATGGACATATTCACAACTTATTTAGAATAAAATGAAAACATTCAAAACTTGTTTAGAATGAAACAGAAACATATGGAGATAGTTTGGAAGCAAAATGAAAACATTCACAACTAGTTTTAAATGAAATGAAAACATTCACAACTAGTTTAGAATGAAATCGACACATTTAGAACTTTTTTATAATGGAAAGATTCATAACTTTTTTTCAATGAATTAGAAATATTCACAACATATTTACAATGAAATGGAAATGCTCACAACTTATTTAGAATGAATTGGAAATATTCACAACTAGTTTAGAATGAAATCACCACTAGTTTAGAATGAAATGGAGACTTCCATAATTTGTTTAGAATGAAATGGAAACATTCACCACTTGTTTGAAAACATTTAGAACAAGTTTCAAATGAAATGGAAACATTCACAACTAGTTTAGAATGAAACAGAAACATTCACAACTTGTTTAGAATGAAATGAAAACATCCACAACTAGTTTTGCATGAAAAGGAAACATTGACAACTAGTTTACAATGAAATGGAAACATTCACAACTAGTTTAGAATGAAATGAAAGCATTCACAAATTGTTTAGAATGAAATGAGAACATTTACAACAAGTTTAGAATTAAGTGGAAACATTCACAACTTGATTGGTGTGAAGTGGAAAGATTCACAACTAGTTCGAAATGGAAACATTCACAACTAGTTTAGAAGGAAATAGAAGTATTCACAACTAGTTTAGAATGAAATGAAAACTTTCTTAACTTCTTTAGAATGGAAACATGCATATCTAGTTTAGAATGAAATGGAAACATTCACAACTTGTTTGAAGTGGAAACATTAACAACTAGTTTAGAATGAAAAGGAAACATTCACAACTAGTTTAAAATGAAATGGTAACATTCACAACTTGTTTAGAAAGGAAACATTCACAACTACTTTAGGATCAAATAGAAACATTCACAACTTGATTAGGATGGAATGGAAACATGCATAGCTAGTTTGAAATGAAAACATTCACAAGTTATTTAGAATAAAATAGAAACATTCACAACTTGTTTAGAATGGAATGGAAACGTTCATAACTAGTTTAGAATGAAGTGGAAACATTCATAGTATGTTTTGCACGAAACACTAGTTTAAAATTGAATGGAAACATTCATAACATGATTAGAATGAAATGCAAACATTCACAACCAGTTTAGAATGGAAACATTGACAATTTGTTTAGAGTGAAATGGAAACGCTTACAACATATGTACAATGAAATGGAAACCTTCCCAACCCTATTTACAATGAAATGAAAACATTTACTAATGAACACATTCACAACTTGTTTAGATTGAGTTGCAAACATTCATAACTAGTTTAGACTGAAATGGAAACATTCATAACTAGTTTAGAATGAAATGAAAACATTCAAAATTTGTTTAAAATGGAAACATTCACAACTTACTTAAAATGGAAACATTCACAACACGTTAACAAAAGAATGGAAACATTCATAACTAGGTAACAATGAAATGGAATCAGTCACAACTTGTTTCAAAAGGAAACGTTCACAACATGTTTAGAATGAAAAAATTCACAACTAGTTTAGAATAAAATAGAATTATTCACAACTAGTTTAAAATGAAATTTGGAAGCATTCATAACTGGTTCGGAATGAAATGAAAATATTCAAAACCTGTTTACAATGAAATAAAAAAATTCACAGATAGTTAAGAATAAAATGGAAACATTCACAACTAGTTTAGAGTGAAATGCAAATATTTACCATTTGTTTGAAGTGGAAACATTCTCAACTTGTTTGAAATGGAAACATTCACAACTAGTTTAGAGTGAAATGCAAACATTCACCATTTTTTTGAAGTGGAAACATTCCCAACTTGTTTGAAATGGAAACATTCACAACTAGTTTAGAATGAAATTAAATATTTACAACTTGTTTACAATGGAAACATTCAAAACATGCTTCGAATGAAATGGAAACATTCACATCTTTTTTAGAATGAAAAAGAAACATTTACAACTTGTTTGGAATAAAGTTGAAGCATTTACAACCAGTTTCGAATGAAATGGAAACATTCAAAACATATTTAGAATAAAATGGAAACATTCACAACTAGTTTAGAATGAAATTGAAACATTCACAACTTGTTCAGAGTGGAAACATACACAGCTTCTTTGGAATAAAATGGAGACACTCAAAACTTGTTTTGGAATGAAATGGAAACATTCACAACTAGATTAAAATGAAATTAAAACACTTATAACTTGTTCAAAATGGAAACGTTGACAACAAGTTTGGAATGAAATGGAAACATTCACAATTTGTTTGGAATAAAATGGACACATTCACAACTAGTTTAGAATGAGCTAGAAACAATTACAACTAGTTTAGAATGAAACATTCACAACTAGTTTAGAATAAAATGAAAACATTCCCAACTAGTTTAGAATGAAAGAGAAACTGTCACAACCTTTTTAGAGTGGCAACATTCACAACTAGTTTGAAATGAAATCGAAACATTTACAACTAGTTCAAAATGAAATAGAAACATTTGCAACTACTATGGAATGAATTGGAAAAATTCACAAGTTGTTTAGAATGAAATGGAAAAATTTACAACTAGTTTAGAATGAAATGGAAACATTCACAACTAGTTTAGAATGAAATGGAAACATTCACAACTTGTTTAAAATGAAATGGAAACATTTATAACTAGTTTGGAATGAAATGGAAAGGCTCATAACTTGTTTAGAATGAAATGAAAACATTCACAACTAGTTCAGACTGAAATGGAAACATTCGCAACCAATTTAGAATAAAATGGAAACATTCATAACTTGTTTAGAATGTAAATGTTCACAACTAGTTTGAAACGAAATTGAAACATCCATAGCTTGTTTAGAATCAAATGGAAACATTCATAGATAGTTTAGAATGAAATGGAAACATTCATAACTATTTTAGAAAGAAATGGAAACATTCATAATTTGTTTGAAATGGAAAAATTCACAACTTGTTTGAAATGGAAAGATTCATAACTAGTTGAGAATGAAATTCAAACATTCACAACTTGTTTAGAATGGAAACATTCACAACATGCTTTGAATGAAATGGAAACATTCCCAGCTTGTTTAGAATGAAATGTAAATATTCACAAGTAGTTTGGAATCAAATTGGAACATTTAGAACTAGTTGAAATGAAATGGAAACATTCAAAACTTGTTTGGAATGAAATAGAAACATTCACAACTAGTTTAGTATGAAATTTAACATTCAAAACTTGTTTAGAATGGAAATATTCACAACTTGTTTTCAATGAAATGAAGACATTCAAAACTTGTTCGGAATGAAATGGAAACATTTACAACTAGTTTAAAGTGAAATTAAAACGTTCACAACTTGTTTTAAATGGAAACGTTGGAAACATTCACAACTAGTTTGGAATAAAATGGGAACATTCACAACTTGTTTGGATTGAAATGAAGACGTTCAACACTCATTTAGAATGAATTGGAAACATTCATAACTAGTTTAGAATGAAATCAAAACATTCATAACTAGTTTATAATGAAATCAAAACATTCCCAACTAGTTTAGAATGAAATAGAAATAGTGAAAACTTGATTAGAGTGGAAACATTCACAACTAGTTTAGAATGAAATGGAAATATTCATAACTAGTTTGGAATGAAATGGAAACATTCACAACTTATTTAGAATAAAATGGAAAAATTCACAACCAGCCCGAAACGAAATGGAAACATTAACAACTTGTTTAGATTGAAATGGAAACACTCAACACTTATTTAGAATGAACTACAAATCCTCATTACTAGTTTAGAATGAAATCAAAACATTCCCAACTAGTTTAGAATGAAATGGAAACATTCCTAACTAGTTTATAATGAAATAAAAACAGTCACAACTTGTTTAGAGTAGAAACATTCACAACTTGTTTGGAATGAAATGGAAACATTCACAACTACTTAGGAATGAAATGGAAACATTTACAACTTGTTTAGAATAAAATGGAAAAATTCATAACTAGTTTGAAATGAAATGGAAAAATTCACAACTTGTTTAGAATGAAGTGGGAACATTCACAACTAGTTTGGAATCAAATAGAAACACTCACAACTTCTTTAGAATGAAATGAAAACACTCACAACTAGTTTAGAATGGAAAGGAAACATTAACAACTAGTTTAGAATGAAATAGAAACATTCATAACTTGTTTAGAGTGGAAACATTCACAACAAGTTTGAAATGAAATGGAAACATTCATACCAAGTTTGGAATAAAATGGAAACATTCACAACTTGTTGAGAATGAAATAAAAAAAATTCACATCTAGTTTAGACTAAAATAGAAGCATTCACAACTTGTTTAGAATGGAAATATTCACAGCTAGTTTAGAATGAAAAGGAAACATTCACAACTTATTTGGAATGAAATCGAAACATTCACAACTTGCTTGGAATGAAATAGAAACAATCATAACTAGTTTAGAATGCAATGGAAACATTCTCAATTAGTTTAGAATGTAATGGAAACATTCACAACTAGTTTAGAATGAAGTCGAAACGATCACAACTTGTTTATAATGGAAACATTAACAGCTCATTTGGAATGAAATCATTCACAACTTGTTTAGAGTTATGAAGGAAATGGCAATATTTACAACTAGTTTGGAAGGAAATAGAAACAATCACAACTAGATTAGAATGAAATGGAAACAATCACACCTTGTTTAAAATGAAATGGAAACTTTCACAACTAGTTTAGAATGAAATGGAAACATTCACAACTAGTTTGGAATGAAATGGAAACAATCACAACTAGTTTAGAATGAAACGGAAACATTCACAACTAGTTTAGACAAAAAAGGAAACATTCACAACTAGTTTAGGATGAAATTGAAACATTCACAACTTGTTTGCAATGGAATGAAACCATTCACAACTAGTTTAGTATAAAATGAAAAATTCATAAATTGTTTAAAATGAAATGGAAACTTTGACAACTAGTTTAGAATAAATTGGAAGCATTCACAACTTCATTAGAATGAAGTTGAAAGATTCACAACTAGGTCAGAGTGGAAACATTCACAACTAGTTTAGAATGAAGTGGAAACTTTCATAACTTCTTTAGAATGGAAACATTCACATCTAGTTTAGAATGAAATTGAAACATTCATAATTTGTTTGAAATGAAAGCTTTAACAACCGAAAAGGAAACATTCCCAACTAGTTTTAAATGAAATGATAATATTCACAACTTGTTTCGAATGGAAACATTCACATCTAGTTTCGAATGAAATGGAAATCTTCCAAAACAACTTAGAATGAAACGGAATCATTCACGACTTGGTTAAAATAAAAGGAAAATATGCCCAACTTGTTTAGAATGAAATGGAAATATTCACAATTAGTTTAGAATGAAACGGAAACATTTACAACTTGTTTAGAATGAAATGGAAGCATTCACAACTTGTTTATAATAACATGGAAACATTTATAACATGTTTGGAATGGAATGGAAAGAATCAAAACTAGTTTCAAAAGGAAACATTCAAAACCTATTTAGATTGGAATGGAAACATCCATAACTTGTTTAGAACAACTAATTTGGAATGGAAATAATTAAAACTTATTTAGAATAAAATGGAAACATTCACAACTTCTTTGAAATAGAAACATTCACATGTTGTTTAGAATGAAATGGAAACATTTACAACTAGCTTAGAATCAAATTTAAACAATCACAAGAAGTTTAGAATGGAAACATTCACAACTTTTCAAAATGAAAACATTCACAACTTGTTTAGAATGAAATGGAAACTTTCACAAGTCATTTAGAATGAAATGGATGCATTCACAGCTTGTTTAGAAAGAAATGGAAATATTCACAACTAGTTTAAAATCAAACGAAAACATTCACAACTTGATTAGAATGGAATGGAAACATTCATAACTAGTTTGAAATGAAAACATTCACAACTTATTTAGAATGGAATGGAAACGTTTACAACTAGTCTAGAATTGAATGTAGACACTCACAACATGTTTTCAATGGAAACTCTAGTTTAGAATGGAATGGAAACATTCACAACATGGTTAGAATGAAATGGAAATATTCCCAACTAGTTTAGTTTGGAAACATTCATAACTTGTTTAGAATGAAATGGAAACGTTCACAACTTGTTTACAATAAAATGGAAACATTCACAACATGTTTAGAATGAAATGGAAACATTCAATAAAGAAAACATTCAAAACTTGTTTCAAGTGAAATGGAAACATTCACAACTGGTTTAGAATGAAATGGATACATTCACAACTACTTTATAATCAAATAAAAACATTCACAACTAGTTTAGAATCAAAATTGATGCATTCGTGACTTGTTTTGAGTGAAATCGAGACATTTACAACTAGCTTAGAAAAAATTGAAAACATTCACAACTTAGATACAGTGAAATGGAAACATTCATAACTTGTTTGAAGTGGAAACTTTCACAACTTATTTAGAATTGAATGGAAACAATCACAACTTGTTTAGAATGGAATGAAAACATTCACAACTAGTTTGGAATGAAATGGAATCTCTCACAACTTGTTTAAAATGAAATAGAATCATTCATGACTTGTTTAGAATGAAAGTGAAACATTCACAACTAGTTTAGACTGAAATGGAAACAATCACAACTAGTATAGAATGAAATTAAAATATTCACAATTTGTTTAAAGTGGAAACATTCATAACTAGTTTCAATTGAAATGGAAACATTGACAACTTGTTTAAAATAAAAACATTCACAATAAGTTTAGAATAAAATGGAAACATTCACAACTAGTTTAAAATGAAATAGATGTTAGTGTTATGCCCAAAAGCCAATCATGAGATGATTGTGTTTTGGACATTAGGGCATGATATTTTTTTACGGCATTAATCTAATAATTATATTTGTTATTTTGTTTCTGCGTAACGTAATAAACTTAATTATAACTCTAGAATAATGATATTCTTAAATGTCCCTAGTCTAATATTATCGTGGAGCGGGTTATAATAATACATAACGACTAGCATATGTGAAAACTAATATGAGATATGTAGTCTATATATTGGTACATGTTGGAGAACTTGTGTACTTGATCGACCCACCATGAGAATGCTACATAGATCGTTATGTGAGTGTCATAAGTGATTCTCATAATGATCATGGTATATGTAGTCCTTTGACCTAAGGTCATCAAGATTCCCTATATGTGAGTTTCATACTTTGATACTTCTCTTTATTGCTCGTAACTGAGTGAACTTAAAGGAGGTCATTGGGTATGTCACATATCATGCAGAGGGTTTTGTATGATCAAGATGAGATTTTTCCCTCCTCTTATGTAACGAGAGTGATATCTTCGGGCCCTTTGATAGAGTGAGACTAAGAAAATTCATGGTCATGCTCGAATGAGTTGATATACGTATCAACGTCATCAGTTTAAGTTAGTTTACTCGATAATCAGGAAACCAAAGATTGGGATATACGAGAGTGACACATTTCATATCTTGTGCTTAGTCTTGATATCTTGGACAAAGGGACAATGACATATATGGATAATGATCATAAAGGTTTAGTCGAATCACCGACAATCTTATCACTTGGGTAGCAATGATGTGTTGCTAGACACCGCTCATTGCTTATGATAATAAATGTGATTTATGATAATTGCCAACGTGGTAAGAGCCTATTTGGTCACACACATAAAGGCCATTTGGATTATTTGAGTGCATGGGCTAATTTATTTGGATTATGGTTTCATAATAATTTCGTATTAATAATTGGCCCAAGAGTTGAGCCATTATTAAACCCGAAATTAAACCTAATTAGGTTAAGGCTTTGAAACCAATTAGGTTTGCAAGTTGAGTCTCACTGTAAATACATCATATAGTGAGAAATTCGTAGCTTTTGCCCTAGCCTCCCAAAAGGTTCCAGTGGCACTTTTCTCTTACCATTCCTTGGAGGATGCAAGTTAGCACTGCGACCGCAAGAGGAACACATCTACCGGGATGTGGTGGAGGCATGGTAATTCCGAGAGGCTCGTGTGGGTATTGTAAAGAACTTGAACACGTCAACTGTTCAAGTTTTGTGATTCAACTCAACAATTGGATGAAAGATTTCAACTGAATTAGGTAAGGAATATTCCATAACTAGTTTAGAATGAAATAAGGAAACATTCACAACTAGTTTAGAACAAAACAGAAACATCCATAACTTGTTTAGAATGAAATGGAAATATTCAAAAATAATTTACTGAGATGTGGTGGAGGCGTGGTAATCCCGAGAGGCTCGTGTGGGTACCATAGATAACTTGAACACGTCAACTGTTTAAGTTTTGTGATTCGACTCAACAATTGGGTGAAAGATTTCAACCGAATTAGGTAAGGAATCAACCACAACTAGTTTAGAATGAAATAAGGAAACATTCACAACTAGTTTAGAATAAAACAGAAACAACCACAACTAGTTTAGAATGAAATAAGGAAACATTCACAACTAGTTTAGAAAAAAAAAACAAAAACATCCACAAACTTGTTTAGAATGAAATGAAAATAGTCACAAATAATTTAGAATGAAATGGAAGCATTCAAAAGTAGTTTAGAGTGAAATGGAAACATTCACAACTCATTTGAAATGGAAGCATTCACAACTAGTTTATAATGAAAAGGAAACAGTCACAACTAGTTTAGACTGAAATGGAAACATTCACAACTTGTTTAGAATGGAATGGAAACATTAAAAACTTGTTTAGAATGAAACGGAAACATTCATCAAAAGAACAAAATGGAAAAATTCACAACTTGTTTAAACTTTTTTAGAGTGAAATGGAAACATTCACAATTTGTTTAAAGTAAAATAGAAACACTCACAACCTGTTTGGAATGGAAACGTTCACAACTTGTTTCGAATGGGAACATTCACAAGTAGTTTAGAATGAAATGGAAGCATTCACAACTTGTTAAGAATGATATAGAAGCATTCACAACTTGTTTGAAATGGAAACATTCGCAACAATTTGTTTAGAATATAATGGAAACATTCACAACCTATTTAGAATGAAATAGATACATTTACAACTTTTTTAGAATGAAATGAAAACAATCACAACTAATTTCTAATGGAAACATTTACAACTAGTTTGGAATGAAATGGAAACATTCACAACTAGTTTAGAATGAAATGGAAACATTCACAAATTATATAGAATGAAAAGGAAACTTTGACGACTAATTTAGAATAAATTGGAAACATTCACAACTTGATTAGAATGAAGTGGAAAGATTCACAACTAGCTCAAAATGGAAACATTCACAACTAGTTTTGAATAAAATGGGAGTATTCACAACTTGTTTAGAATGAAGTGGAAAATTTCATAACTTCTTTAGAATGGAAACATTCACATCTAGTTTAGAATGAAATGGAAAGATTTACAACTTGTTTGAAATGAAAACATTAACAACTAGTTTAGAATGAAAAGGAAACATTCACAACTAGTTTAAAATGAAATGGTAACATTCACAACTATTTATAATGGAAACATTCACAACCAGTTTAGAATGAAATTGAAATCTTCTCAAGCAGTTTAGAATGAAATGGAATCATTCACAACTTGGTTAGAATAAAATGAAAATTTTCACTACTTCTTTATAATGTAATAGAAACATTCACAACTTGTTTAGAATGAAATGGAAATGTTCACAACTAGTTTAGAATGAAATGGAAACATTTACAACTTGTTTATAATGAAATGGAAGCATTCATAATTTGTTTATAATGACATGGAAACTTGTTTGGAATGGAATAGAAAAAATCAGAACTAGTTTAGAATGGAAACATTCATAACCTGTTTAGAATGGAATGGAAACATCAATAACTTGTTTAGAATGAAATGGAAACAATCACCACTTGTTTGGAATGGAAACAATTGCAACTAGTTTAGAATAAAATGGAAAGATTCATAACTTGTTTGAAATGGAAACATTCACAACTTGTTTAGAATGAAATGAAAACATTTGCAACTAGGTTAGAATCAAATTTAAACAACCACAAGAACTTTAGAATGGAAACATTCCCAAATTTTTGAAATGAAAACATTCACAAATTGTTTAGAATGAAATGGCAACATTCACAAGTAGTTCAGAATGAAATGGAAATATTCAGAACTAAATTGAAATTAATTGGAAATACACACAACTAGTTGGGAATGCAATAGAAATATTCACAACTAGTTTAGATTGGAATGGAAACATTTACAACTTTTTTGAAATGAAATAGAAATATTCTCACAACTTGTTTAGAATAAACAGAAATAGGAACTTTCACAAGCCATTTAGAATGAAATAGAAGCATTCACAGCTTGTTTAGAAAGAAATTAAAACATTCACAACTAGTTTAGAATCAAATGGAAACATTCACAACTTGATTAAAATAGAATGGAAACATTCATAACTAGTTTGAGGGGAAAACATTCACAACTTGTTTAGAATGAAATGGAAACATTCAGAACTTGTTTAGAATGGAATGGAAATGTTCAAAACTAGTTTAGAATTGAATGGAAACACTCACAACATGTTTTGAATGGAAACACTAGTTTAGAATGGAATTCAAACATTCACAACTAGCTTAGAATTGAAATATTCACAGCTTGTTTAGAATGAAATGGAAATGTTCACAACTTATTTAAAATGAAATGGAAACATTCATAACTTGTTTAGAATGAAATGAAAACCTTCGCTAATAAAACCATTCAGAACTTGTTTATAGTGAAATGGAAACATTTACAACTAGTTTAGAATGAAATGGAAACATACACAACTTGTTTGGAATGAAATGGGTACATTGACGACTTTTTTAGAATGAAATGAAACAATCACAACTAATTTCTAATGGAAACATTTACAACTAGTTTGGAATAAAATGGAAACATTCACAACTAGTTTAGAATGAAATGAAAACATTCACAAATTGTATAGAATGAAATGGAAACTTTGACGACTAGTTTAGAATAAATTGGAAACATTCATGACTTGATTAGAATGAAGTGGAAAGATTCATAACTAGCTCAGAATGGAAACATTCACAACTAGTTTGGAATAAAATGGAAGCATTAACAACTAGTTTAGAATGAAGTGGAAACTTTCATAACTTCTTTAGAACGGAAACATTCACATCTTGTTTAGAATGAAATGGAAACATTCACAACTTGTTTGAAATGAAAAAAATTAACACTTAGTTTAGAATGAAAAGGAAACATTCACAACTAGTTTAAAATGAAATGGTAACATTCACAACTTGTTTATAATGGAAACATTCACAACTAGTTTAGAATGAAATTGAAATCTTCCTAAGCAGTTTAGAATGAAATGGAATCATTCATAACTTGGTTTGAATAAAATGAAAATATTTACCACTTCTTTATAATGAAATAGAAACATTCACAACTTGTTTAGAATGAAATGGAAATATTCACAACTAGTTTAGAATGAAATGGAAACATTTACAACTTGTTTAAATTGAAAAGGAAGCATTCCCAACTTGTTTATAATGATATAGAAACAATTACAACTTGTTTAGAATGGAATGGAAAAAAGCAGAACTAGTTTAGATTAGAAACATTCACAACCTATTTAGAATAGAATGGAAACATCAACAACTTGTTTAGAATGAAATGGAAACAATCACAACTTGTTTGGAATGGAAACAATTGCAATTAGTTTAGAATAAAATGGAAACATTCATAACTTGTTTGAAACAGAAATATTCACAACTTGTTTAGAATGAAATGGAAATATTTGTAACTAGGCTAGAATCAAATTTAAACAACCACAAGAACTTTAGAATGGAAACATTCACAACTTATTGAAATAGAAACAGTCACAACTTGTTTAGAATGAAATGGGAACATTCACAAGTAGTTTAGAGTCAAATGAAAAAATTCACAACTAAATTGGAATTAATTAGAAACACACATAACTAGTTTAGAATGGAATGAAAATATTCACAGCTAGCTTAGATTGGAATGGAAACATTTACAACTTTTTTGAAATGAAATATAAACATTCACAACTTGTTTAGAATAAACAGAAATAGAAACTTTCACAAGTCGTTTATGTTAGTGTTGTGCCCAAAAGGCCAATCATGAGATGATTGTATTTTTGCACATTGATTCATGATATTTTATTGAGGCATTAATCCAACAATTATGTTTGTTGTTTTATTTCTGCGTAAATTAACAAACATAATCGTATCCCTAAAATAATGATATTCTTAAACGTCCCTAGTCTAGTATTATTGTGGAGCGGGTTGCAATAATACATAATGACTAGCA